>CABHPQ010129752.1:4433-15911 GCA_902168405.1 Peromyscus aztecus | reverse complement strand
TTTTTTTTTTTTTTGGTTTTTCGAGACAGGGTTTCTCTGTGTAGCTTTGCGACTTTCCTGGTACTCGCTTTGGAGACCAGGCTGGCCTCGAACTCACAGAGATCCGCCTGGCTCTACCTCCGAGTGCTGGGATTAAAGGCATGCGCCACCACCGCCGTGCATAAGTGTCTTTTTTTTTCTTTGGTTTTTCGAGACAGGGTTTCTCTGTGTAGCTTTGCGCCTCTCCTGGAGCTCACTTGGTAGCCCAGGCTGGCCTTGAACTCACAGAGATCCGCCTGGCTCTGCCTCCCAGTGCTGGGATTAAAGGCGTGCGCCACCAACGCCCGGCCTAAAAATATTTTTTAAGACAGGCGGTGGTGGCACACGCCTCTAATCCCAGCACTCCAGAGACAGAGGCGGACAGATCTCTGTTAGTTCGAGGCCAGCCTGATCTACATACAGATCAAGTTCCAGGACAGCCAAGGCTACATAGTGACACCCTGTCTCAAAAAAAAAAAAAAAAAAAAAAAAAAAAAAAAAGGAGCAGGAGGTGGCAGCTGTTTGGGTGTCTGGTTGGTTTTGTCTGTTTTCCTCTTGTTATCTGTCATCAACTTGACACAAGCTACAGTTATCTGGGAACAGGAGCCTCAGGGAGACAATGTCTCCTCAGGTTGTCTGTGGCGTATTTTCTTGATTAATGATTGCTGGGGGAGGGCTAGGCCCAGCTCACTGTGGGTGCTGCCACCCCTGGGCAGGTAGCCTGGGTTGTGTAAGAAAGCAGGCTGAGCAGGGGGCAAGCCAGTGAGCACACTCCTCCATGGTCCCTTCTGCTCCTGTCCCCAGGATCCTGCCTTGATTTCTGCTCTCCATGATGGATTGTGATGTGCAAGTGTAAGCTGAAATAAGCCATTTTGAAATAAGCCCAAGTTGGTTTTGGTCATGGTCGTTATCACAGCAGTAACAACGCTGCTGAGACTGTGGGTAAAAGTCTCAGAGCTGAGAAACAGGATTTTGAAGACTCTGGCCCTGCCCGCTTGCAGCAAGCAAGGTCTCTCGGTGGCGCCCCCTGCTGCTGCTCAGCACACGGCCAGCAATGAGCCAGCGCATTGAATTTCCTGCTTTGATGAGCTAGCCTGCTGTGGTGGCTCTTTGGTGGTCTTTTAATGTCATCGTCTCTAGGATGTATTTTTGGAAGAAGGAAAAGAGCAGAGAGCTGGATGTGGCGGCTTGAGATGGAGGCAGCAGGATCAGGAGTTCAAGTTCCCCCTTGGCTCCATGGCGAGTCCAAGGCCAGCCAGGGCAGCATGAGACCCTGTCACAAAAAAACATCACCAGGCAGGCAGGATGAGCGGGGGAGATTGTCCACTCATCTTTGCAAAGTTCACCTGGTGAAGAAGTTGAAACTGTAGCCTTCCAAGGTCAAGCATTGCTTGTCCCCAACTTCCATCAGCATAGAATTTCAGAAACACATGGATCTGACGCACTTGGCTAGTGGACTTGAAATGCTGCTTTTGCTGTTGTTGTTTTGGGACTAAGTCTCTGGTAGCCCAGGCTGGCCTTGAACTTGGTATGTAACCGAGGATGACTTAGAACTCTCTGATCTTTAAATACTAACTTTAATATTTTCTGAATTCGAAGCCAAGCTGCGTAAGAGCTTCTGCCTCCCCCTCCCCACCTCCCCTAGAACCAGCCCTGCCGCATAGAGCTGCTGTCGCCAAGACGTCGCCATGCCCAGTCACCTGTCTTGGACTAAGAAATAGTTTCTAGTCGTCTATTTGGGAGTCTCCCCTAGAGAAGAATCCGTCCTTCATACAACACAGCCTTACAAAATTCACATGGTGTTGGTGGCCCATCCCGCCACTGTGGGGCTGTACGTGAATGAGGAAAGACCTCAACCAAAGTTCGGAACCAAGGAAGAATCCAGAGAGAGTGAGCCCACCAGGGAGGGCCTGGGATGGCTCGTGGGTCAAGGCCCTTTCTGACAGGCCTGATGTTTGATCCCTTGATTGACATGGTGGGAGGCAAGATATCACACACACACACACACACACACACACACACACACACGCTATATACACATACAATCCTAAACAAATACATTAGCTAGTTAAAAAAATCAACGGGGGAGCTAGAGAGATGGTTCAGTTCCGAGTGCTTGCTGCTCTTTTAGAGGGCCCAGGTTCATCTCCCAGGTTAGGTTCCCAGCACCAACATGGCAGCTCACAACCATCTGTAACTCCAGTTCCAAGGGATCTAACACCCTCTTCTGGCCTCTCCAGGCACACATGTGGTTGGCACACATACATACTTGTAGGTAAATACTCATACATACAAAAATCTTTAAAACAATCAAACTGGGAAAAGCTTTTTGTTTTGTTTTTATTATGGGTTGTGCACATGGAGGTGAGAGGACAGCTTTGTGAGTTGGGTCTCCCCTTCCACCTTTCTGTGGGTTGTCAGGCCTGTTTGACAGATGCCAACCCACTGAGACAGCTCGCAAGCCCTTCTTTTGCTGTTGTTTGAGATAGGATCTCTATGTAGCTCAGGCTGGCCTTGAACTCACAGAGATCCACCTGTGTCTGCCTTAATAGTGGTAGGATTAAAAGTGTGTGCCACCATGCCCAGCCATTGGTCTTTAAAAAGTAGAATTCTCAGGGTTCCCTGACCATGAAGGCTCATACATTCTACCCCCCAGTCCAGAGACGGCTACCTGCCTGGTTGGGCTGTCTTTCCAAGAGAGTGTTTGATATGCCTCATGGTTTGGTGAAGGAGAATAGACAATGACGTAAATTCATCTCATGGTATAGTTGCTCAGCTGGGCACATCTGAGACCCTGGCTTCCATCCCATTATCAAATAGGTGTGTATAATAGTTGTGTTTGGACTCCTCAGTGGGTAGCTTTGTCACCTCAAAGTCTGGGGTGACAGATAATCTCAGTGCTTCCGGTGCTAATGGGACTGAGTTACCCTCACAGCATCTGTCAAGTAGAGGAGCTAGATAAGGGTGTCAGCAGGGGAGGAGGGGAACTGAGAGGTGTGTGTGTGTGTGTGTGTGTGTGTGTGGGCTGGAGGTCAACCTTGGGTAACATTCCTCAGAAGTTACCCACTTTATTTTTGAGACAGGGTCTTTCCCTGGCTCCCTGGGACCTGGAGCTTGTGGATTCTGCTAGGAGGGCCAGCCAGCCAGTGTGTCTAGGCTTCCCCCTGTCTCTACCAGTGTGTGCCACTATGCCCAACTTACTATGTGGGTCTGGAAATAGAACTCACCAGCTGAGCTGTCTCCTCAGCCCCCTCATTCACAGTTTTCTTAATTAATTTGTATCAGAGCCTTGGGCACTTTATTTATTTCTGTGATGCTGAGATCAAACTTAAGCATCTCATGTGCTGGACAACTGACTCTATCCTCAACTTTAGAAATTAAGTTTAGAAGGACCATACATGATAATGTGTACTTTTTTTTTTTAAGATTTATTTATTATGTATACAGTGTTCTGTTTGCATGCATCCCTGCAGTCCAGAAGAGGGCGCCAGATCTCTTTACAGATGGTTGTGAGCCACCATGTGGGTGCTGGGAATTGAACTCAAGACCTCTGGAAGAGCAGTCAGTGTTCTTAACCTCTGAGCCATCTCTCCAGCCCCGATAATGTGTACTTTTAACCTCAGCACTCTCAGGCAAAGGCCAGGGAGAGTTCAAGGCCAACCTGGTCTACATAGTGAGTTCCAAACCAGCCAGGGATACATAGTGAGACTCTGTCTCAAAAACAAACAAACAAACAAACAAACCAACCAAACATAAGGATAATAAGGATATAGGGATACTCCATTTAAATAGCCTTGTTGAAGTAAATAATACACGTTTTATAGGCCGAAAGATACATCGTAATTGGGCAGTTTATTCCATGGGATTGTGATGTCTGGAAATGAGGTGTGGTTTATAATGATTTGAGCTAATGCATGTTAGATATTGGGATGTATTATGGGTTTCTTTTGTGTTGAAAGTTTTCTGTTTTATGGTATTTGTTTGTTTGAGGCAGCTTTTTAATGTAGCCCTGGCTGTCCTGGTACTCATTAGGTAGATCGGGCTGTCCTTAAACTTGCATTAAGCCTCCTGCCTCTGCCTCCCAAGTGCTGAGAATACAGATGTGTGCCACCGTGCCTGGCTTGTGTGACAGACTGGCATATCCCTTTGATGATAGCTTTCCTGTTTCCTTCCCAGGCCTGTTTCCAGAAGTCATGTGTTGGGGAACATTCGTGCCAGCATGACCTCAAATGACTTAAGCCTGGGTCCTAGAGCCCATTTCCCACGCTGGCTGTTCTTAGTTTTGGCCATCGGTGCTGCCTTCTGAACAGGTCCTCTCCCCTCCTCCCTTCTCACCCGCCATCTCTCCTCACCCTGGGTTCTACTCAGCCCAGTCACTCAGCAGCCCAGCACACCCGGCTACCCCAGGAAGGTCCCTCAACAGGAGAACTTACCTTTCCATGCTCTTCCAGAGTAGAGGAAGTACCCTTCCCTGTGGGAGGGAGGGACTTCTACATCTGTTAGGCCTTGCGATTGATCTGGGGGAACCGAGGGGAGAAGGGAGTTTGAACAGGGAAAAACCTCTCCTTAGGACTCTCTCTTCCCTCTGCCGGCCCTGGGCATGCCCCTCCTCGGTGCCATCTCTTCAGGATTTCATTCCTCCGTCCAACTGCCGTTCACAACTGCCCTTTCCAACTGCTCCAGAACTCTTGGCCCTGGCGTTCTGTGATGTAAATTATTCCACGCATGGCTTGAAATGGGTGAGAAGCAGGGTTGCCAGGTGTCGGATCACTAGTGTAAGTTGACTGGCTCTCGGGGGAGAACCACTCCTAGAATTTGTTGAGTTGTTACTGTCTGGGCCAGAGCTGTGCTGGCCAGGCTTGGGGCTGCTGCGGGCAGGGAGAGGGAGCTCTGGGCTGGAGTCGGTGAACTTGTGCTGGGGGTTTTCTTCTTTAAACATTCTCAGCCCAGCCATGGATTATTCAGCATTGAACTTAGACAGTATCGCTGCACTGGGAAGCACCCGGGCCCCGTGGCCAGAGCCCGGACCGCCTGCAGCACAGGGCTTCCTGCTCTGTCTCTGGATGTGGGAAGAACCCGCTTTCTGCCTTCCTAGAGATCGCCAAAATACGTTGAGAAATCTAGATTGTTCTCCGTGTTCAGAAGCGTCTAGTCACATCACTGGAAGGCTTCAGAGTCTGTGAGAACTTTTCTAAAGCAAATTTTCTCTCCCCTTGTCCATCTATATTTGATGGAGTTACTCTTAATCCTCTAGAGTCCCATAGAGAGTCCACATGTGAGAGATTGCTGCCAGCTTAGATTTTTCTAGAATCTTTTTACCCATAAGTAGAAAACAATCTATAGTAAAAGCAATTGAAGCCAAAAACTTGTTCAAGTGACTGTAAATTTTATGTATTTTACCTTTATTTTTATTGGCTTTGTTTTTGAGATAGGGTCACATGTAGCCCAGGCTGGCCTCAAACTTGTCATGTAGGCAAGGGTGACTTTCGCCTCCTGATCTTCCTGTCTCTACTTCCCAACTTCTGGGATCATAGGTGTGTACCACCATGCCTGGCTTGCTTGCTTATTTACTCTTTATTTATTTATGAGCTGGGGTTTTGCTGTCCAAGGCTGGCCTTGAACTCTTGAACTCAAGTTCCCCTCTACTCAGTCCTGCCTGAGTAGCTGGGACTACTGACAAATGGCCTAGGCCCACCACCCACAGCATTTTCGAATGGCACACTTGATAATGGGCTAAAGGACCGCTCACGCGCATGCCGGTTACTCTGACAGGAAAGCCCAGGCCGTCACACCGTGTTGCACGCCCACTGCCGGCCGCTTTGCTCAGACTCACTCTCGTCCTCTCTTTGCAGTTGTCATGGACGATGATGACGACCACTCGTGTCTCCTTGATCTTATTGGGTAAGACGCCCCTTGGACCCAGGGCGGGCCACTCGTGTGCGGTTTGAGAACGGAAAGCAGCTCAGTGGGATCCTTGAAAGCTGCTTGCTGGGCTTTGAAAATAAAACATAATAATTAACTGTGGTTACAGCAGAGACAAAAGAGAGAGCTTCACATATGCGTGTGATTCAGTAATCCATCCCTGTTTTGTTAAGTCCCAAGATGCCAGGCCAGGGTGTTCCTTATGGTTAGAGGGCCGGCCTCACAAATCAGGTCGTGAGTGCCATCCCTGGGACTAAGCAGGGGCTGGTTCCAGGAGGCAGAAATGAAGAAATGACTTACAACAGGGAGATTTTGCTCAAGCTAATAATGTCGCTTTCTTTTTGCCTTCTTAAAAGCATCAACAACATATTTAAGTATGAGTAAGAATGTTCAATTGTTTTTCCTCTCTTTTCTTTCTTTCCTAGAGACCCACAAGCATTGAACTATTTTCTGCACGGACCTAGTAATAAGTCGGTAAGTGACACTTGAGTATCTCAGACAGACTTTGCCTTTGTCTCTCCACACCCTGCCAGTAACCACCATGTTGAATTCGCCCCTTTGCAGAGCAGCGATGACCTGACCAGTGCAGGCTACTCTGCAGCCAATTCAAATTCAATCTTCGCCAACTCCACGGTGAGTACTGGAAACAGAGCGCAAGCTTCCTGCCTCAGAGACATCTTGGAAACTTTAATTGCCTTGTAGCATGATAAGAATCATAACCTCTCGTTGCAGTTTACAGGAGAGGAAAATCTCGTAATTATGTCAGTGTCTTCTTTTGGTCATAGAAGTCAGGCTTATATGATTATTACCTCACCGATTTCTTTGTTTGTAACATTTATATATTTTATGTGTGTATATAGGGGAGGAGGTGGCATGTTGTGTCTGTATGTACATGTGCATGTGCGTGTGTGCCGATATGTACATGTGCATGTGTGTGTGTGTGCCGATATGTACATGCAGAGGTCAGAAGGACAACCATAAGTCAGATCTCTCATTCCACTATGTGGGTCCCAGGGATTTTGAACTCAGTTCTTCAGGCTTGGCGGCAGGCACCTTCGCCCACTGAACCACCTCTCTGGCCCTACATTTCAGTTTCCTAAGCTTTCAGCCTTGTGAAAGGACTCCAGTGTTGTTTGTGAGGAAGGCATAGTAGAATGTGTTCAATCTTGTTTAAGGAAGCTGGGTTTTGTTTTTTTGTTGTTGTTGTTGTTGTTTTTTGTTTTTGTTTTTTTTTGTTTTTTTGGGGGGGGGTTGTTTTGTGTTTTTGTTTTGTTTTGTTTTGTTTTGGTTTGGGTTTTTTTTTTTGGTTTTTTTTGAGACAGAGTTTCTCTGTGTAGCTTTGCGCCTTTCCAGGATCTCGCTCTGTAGACCAGGCTGGCCTCGAACTCACAAAGATCTGCCTGGCTCTGCCTCCTGAGTGCTGGGATTAAAGGCGTGCGCCACCATCGCCTGACCAGAAGCTGTTTTTAATTATAGTTACTTACAAATAATTTTAATCTGAAGCAAAGAAAAAGTAATAGCTAATGCTTATTGAGGGTGTAGCATGTACCTGTTACTGAGGACTTGTACAAACTGCACTTAGCGTTCACAGTACCTCCAGGAAGTGGTTTTACCATTAGCTCTGTTTTGTAGACGAGGCTAAGGCACAGAGAGTTTTTACTCAGCCTAAAATTACATGAGGCACGTAGCGAGGACTCTGACTCAGGCCCCAACTTCTGGAGCCTATGTTGTTAAGCTCTAGGAGAATTTAGACAGGGTGGGAACTGAGGAATCTTACTTGGAGACTCTCTAAGATCACTATGTGTAAGAGCTTAGTAGGTGGGAGCACTTGCTGTGCCAGAGTAAGGACCTGAGTTCAAATCCCCAGGACCTACATAAAGAGCCAGGCCTAGCTGCAAAAGTGCCTATAACCCCAGTGCTGAGGGTCTGAGATGGAAGGATTGCTGGGGCTTCCCGGCTGCCAGGCTAGCTCCAGCGAGACCCCAGCTCAAGGGCCTGAGTTAGAGGGTGCTAGACGTCTTCTGGCCTCTCTCCATGCACACCAGGACCCGTGTGTGGGTTATGCTACACACACCATACACACACAAAAGAAGAATTACTGCTTAAACTTGTGTTACCTTAATCTTCTCCATCACATTCTTCTACAGATGATGACCTGCTGTGGGACTGCTCAGATCTTTGTCCTTCTGTGCCCCTTCTGAGTTCTGTTAATCTTGGGTGTATCTGTAAATCTCAGTAATGTCCTGTTTGCTCAGTAGGAAAGCACAGTAACAAACTGTCTCACAGTGGTCCATGGAAACCACTTGGTGTAGTCAACAACGTGGACTCGCCACCATCATCACAGTCTTTATGTCCCTCATCTGGAGAACTCCATGGCATGCAGAGAGTCTGTGGCCATGCTCAGGTCCTTCAAGTATCTCAGGGTATTATCTGATCACATCATGCGAGACCTCTTGACCTACTTCTGTGGCTTCAAAGCCTCCCAGCGCATGTCCTGGAGACTTGTGACTCAGTGTCCTTTTTATTTTTCTTGTGGTTCTGGAGATCCAACCCAGGACTTCACACATGGTAGACAAAGGCTCTACCCACTGAGCTACAGTCCCGGCCCCTTCTTTTCTGTTCTTAAGGCTGGATTTCACCCTGTGTCCCAGTAGACCCTCAAGCTCTCAGCGATTCTCCGACCTTAGCCCCTACTGCTAGAGTTGGAGGTGCCAGCCACCCTGCCTGACCTCCACCTTCATCTTGCCCTCACTCACTTTCCCCGTGATTCTCCAAGATTTACTGTGAGGTGGTCCTGCCTGGCTTTTCTATCTAATTCTTCTAATCATTAGCCCGTGATGCCTCATTAGCCGGGGACTCAGAATTGTTAACATTTTGCAAATCAAAATGTTTGTTTTTTGAGGTGTTTGTTTGTTTGAGACAGGGTCTCTCTTCACAGTCCTAGCTGTCCTGGAACTGGCTATGTAGATCAGGCTGGCCTTGAAGTTGCAGAGCTCCACCTGCCTCCAGCGTGCTGGGATTAAAGGCCTGTGCCACCACGCCCGGGTTCTCTATTTATGTGTGAGACCGTCTCACAGTGTAGCCCGTTAGCCTCACACTTGCTGTGTAGCCCAAGCTGACCTCGAACTCTTGACAGTCGTGAGCTTCAGTTCTGAGACTCCGGGTGTGAGCTACCACATCTCAGCCTGCTTCTCACATGTTCCCTATAAAATAATCTGTCAAAGCAATGAAATAAAATAGGACAAATACGGCAAGCAGTTTGGAGTGAGTTGTGTCTCACAGGAGGACTGCAGGTTCGAGGCCAGCCTGAGTAAGACCTTGTTTAAAAGTAACGAAAAATTGGGGTGCTTTGAAAACCTGTCATTAAGCTTTATTTATATTCATTCCAGCGTGAGATTTTTACGGTTTCTTCTGAAGGTTCCATGTGCCTTATAACATGCTGCTTCTGCTTTTTAGAACGCTGACCCTAAATCGTCCCTCAAAGGTGTGAGTAGCCAGCTTGGAGAAGGGCCCAGTGATGGACTGCCACTTTCAAGTAGTCTTCAGTTTCTTGAAGATGAACTTGAGTCTTCTCCTCTTCCTGATCTCGGCGAGGACCAACCCTTTGATATTCTTCAGAAATCCTTGCAGGAGGCTAATATCACTGAACAGACGTTGGCCCAAGAGGCGTACCTGGATGCCAGCATAGGCTCAAGCCCACAGTTTGCACAAGCTCAGCTTCACCCTTCTTCATCAGCATCCTTTACTCAGGCTTCTACTGTTTCTAATTACTCAGGTCAGACACTGCAGCCTATCGGGGTGACTCACGTGCCTGTTGGAGCATCGTTTGCGAGCAATACAGTAGGTGTGCAACATGGCTTTATGCAGCACGTGGGGATCAGTGTTCCCAGCCAGCACTTGCCTAATAGCAGCCAGATTAGTGGCTCTGGGCAGATACAGTTAATCGGGTCATTTGGTAGTCAGCCTTCCATGATGACTATTAATAACCTAGATGGCTCGCAAATCATATTAAAAGGCAGTGGGCAGCAAACCCCAACCAATGTGAGTGGAGGGCTTCTGGTTCACAGACAGACTCCTAATGGCAACTCGTTGTTTGGGAACTCCACCTCCAGTCCGGTAGCACAGCCTGTCACCGTTCCATTCAACAGCACGAATTTCCAGGCATCTTTACCTGTGCATAACATCATCATTCAGAGGGGTCTCACACCAAATTCAAATAAAGTCCCAATTAATATACAGCCAAAGCCGATCCAGATGGGTCAGCAGAGCACGTACAGTGTGAACAGCCTGGGGGTCCAGCAGCACCATGGACAGCAGGGGATCTCCTTCGCCTCCGCAAGCTCACCCCAGGGCTCCGTGGTTGGTCCACACATGTCTGTGAACATTGTCAACCAACAGAACGCCGCGAGAAAGCCTGTCACCTCCCAGGCCGTGAGCAGCTCAGGGGGCAGCATTGTCATTCATTCCCCCTTGGGCCAGCCTCACAACCCCCAAAGTCAGTTCCTTATACCTACCAGCCTTTCCGTCAGCTCCAACTCGGTACACCATGTCCAGACCATAAATGGGCAGCTGCTTCAGACTCAGCCCTCTCAGCTCATCTCTGGCCAAGCGGCCTCAGAGCATGTCATGTTGAATAGGAATTCTTCTAACATGCTCAGGACCAACCAACCCTACTCTGGACAGATGCTTAACAACCAGAACACCGCCGTCCAGCTAGTGTCTGGGCAGACTTTTGCCACCTCTGGAAGTCCAGTGATTGTCAACCATGCCTCTCCTCAGATGGTTGGAGGACAGATGCCCTTGCAGCGGGCATCGCCGACAGTATTACACCTGTCACCCGGGCAGAGCAGCGCTTCCCAAGGAAGACCAGGCTTTACCGCCATGTCCTCGGTGACTAGCATGTCAGGACCCACTCGGTTCCCTGCTGTTAGCTCGGCCAGCACTGCTCATGCCAGTCTTGGGTCCACAGTGCAGTCTGGGGCATCGGGATCAAACTTCACGGGAGACCAGCTGGCACAACCCAACAGGACTCCAGTACCAGTCAGCGTGCCCCATCGTCTTCCAGTCTCTTCTTCCAAACCTACCAGCACTTTCAGCAACACCCCGGGAACGCAGCAACAGTTCTTCTGTCAGGTTAGTGTCGGTCACGTGGTTCGACGGGCGGGAAGCCGGAATTTTTGTTGTATTCACTCAAATACCATTTTCTCCTCAGGTGAGACTTACTTATTAACTTCAGTTTTTCAGTTTATGGTTGACTGTTCCTCCTTCTTAAGGAGAGGTCTCAGCCCATTGGGCATTTAGAGTGAAAACCTGGGATGAAATGGATTTGGGGCCAGTGAGATGCTCAGCAGGTAGACACTCAGTGCCAAGCCTGATGACCTGAGCTTGACCCCTGGGAACCCCATGGTGGAAGGAGACAGCCGCCCCCAACGTTGCCCTCTGACATTGACACACGTGCTGTGTTAGCTACTGTCTGTCAGTGAGATGAAACACCAGAACCAAAGGCGGCCTGAGGAGGAAGGGTTTGTGCGGCTCCAT
>CABHPQ010129748.1:0-22736 GCA_902168405.1 Peromyscus aztecus | reverse complement strand
AGGAGAGGTGGGGGATGGAGTTGGGTTTAAAGTGTATTCAGGCCTTGAGACGCTGGAGGGGAGGCAAAGGACGCTCAAGGCTGGTTTAAGCAGGGTGGGAAAGGGGGTAGGGTAGGTTCTAAATGGGTGGGAGATAGGAGTCTTGGCTAAGCACAAGTTTCCCAATGGGGTGAGATGGGGTGAGGGTAGAGAGTAAGGGGCTGATTTTTGGAACCTTGCTTGCTCCTCACTCCAGCTCTTCCCTGATGAGTAAGAGGGTAGCAGGGCCCACCTGAGCCTCGGTTCATCTCCTTTCTTTGGTTACCTGTATAGGGTTCCTCTCCCACCAGGAAGCCTATCAGGCCTGCTCACTTGGTCTGATCTCCATCTGTACCTCTTTCCTTCACTCATTCTCCTTACTCTCTAGAAGCTTCCTCACACAGCACCATCACCATGATCTTGGAGGTGGAGACTTCACTCTGTTGTTTAGTGTTCCTCCATCACGGTGCTCGGTGGGGCTGATGCTCAGTACCTGCTCATGGGATCACTGTAGTAAGGACAGTGAGCCTGTCCTGGACTCTCCCCTCTCCAGCTGTTAGCAGCTGGCCTGGGAGCTCTGAACCCCCACACTGCTGTGTCATCAACCTCTCCAGACCGCCTGAGCTGTGTGGCTTTAGATAACAGTTGTGAGGATGTGGCCAGGTGTGCAGGTTTGTGGTTGAATGTTTACAGTGTTTCATTGGGGCCATTACAGAATCTGTGGCTTTCTTCAAAGACGGCACCTATTCTTACGGTGAGAAGTCTAAAATATAAGTTTTAAAAGGTGCTAGCCTTGTGGCCCCACCCCGAAGTGAAGCACCATAGGCAATTAATAAGGCTGAGGGGGGAGAATCAGTTGTTTGAATAGAGATGAGCCCCCTAATTCGTTATCCAAGTGGTCAGCCCTAAAAAACAATATACACTTAAGCAATACTAAGTGGACTCAGCAGGTTGTATTTATTTAACAATAATAATTAAAGACAAAGGGATCATGAATTTGAGAAGAGCAGGAGACATGGGAAGAGCTAGAGGGAGGAGGAGATGATGTAAATACAACACACACACACACACACACACACACACATATATAATATATATATATATATATATTATATATATAAGTTTTTAGAAGCTAGCCTCGGGCAGTGGTATTGAAATAATTCTGTCCTGGGGCTGTGATGGAGCCCATTAGCTCAAGCAAATCAGCCACAAGATCTTGTCTTGTAGAAGAAGACAGGACCATTGAGTCCACTTCCATCTCTGTCCCTGCCAGCAGACTGGAGAGAGCGTCCCGCCCAGCATGGCTAGGGAAACATGGACTGACTCCAGCCAAGCACCCACCCCTCCCCTGCATGCTTCCTGCATGTCACTCATCAGGTGCCCCGGTGCCCTGGAGACTCCCTGTTGTCAAGTGTTGTGATTTGAGTCCAGGCTCTGTTTTTCCTTCCTGGAGACCAGAGCCTTCCTGAGACTCATCCACACACCGCTCTTCTTTTGTGCTCTGGGGCCATTTCCTGCGAAGACAGCTCCCTGGGGAGGTCCAAGTCACCAGGTACTGTGGTAATGGCCTGGGCGGGGCAGGGGTCCTGCTATTGTTTGCTTTGGCTCTCTGCTTAGGGTTTGGTCAAAGCCAAATTCTGTCTTGGCCTGAGCACAGCTAAGCAGGGACCGCCTTGGCAGGCCCCAGTGTGCTCTGGCCGGCTCCATCATTTCATGCTTTTCTCTCTGAGAGAGTCCTCTGTGTTTGCAGGGCAAAGAGACTTCCTGTCAAGCCCCCATCTGCCCACTAACAATTCCCTATGCAGGGAGAGGACCAGAAAGAAAGTGCTGTGCCCTCAGTCGAGGGGACACTCCTGGTACCTCCTATCCAGCTCCTGGAGCTCTGACCTAGGAGCCATGAGGAGTTAGGCAACTGCCTTTCTCAAGGCTGAGGGATCCTTGCCATCCACATCTCTCTGGCCCCTGCTTCTTCTATTAAATGAGGATTTAAAAGAAAATACTACTAGGTTTATCAGCCTCAATAATAGAAGCCTAGTTCGAAGCTCAGGTTAGGTGAGGTGGGAGTCATGGTTGGAACCATGGGTTCGGGAGCACACCAGTTTCAAGGCTATGCTATTTTTAGGGTTCATAGAGTGACTCTATGCTTCTCTAGGTAAAGCCAGCTTGGGAACGGTCAACTAGACAGGGGCTATGTCAGCTTTAACAGGAAGTAAGTTTAAATTTCGACCCAGTCTTCCGACCCCGCTGCCAGACCCACCCCCCCGCCCCGTCCCTTTTCAAGGTTTCTCTACATAGCTAAGGTTGGCTTTGAATTTGTAATTCTTCTGCCTCAGCCACCCAAATTCCTAGGATTATAGCTGTGTGCCACTGAGCTTGGCAAAGATTAATTTTAACTTTACAGTACCTGCCATACCATAGTTTACCACCAGGGGCACTGTTTGCCTCCAGCCATCCCAGGTGGAGTGGGGGTGAAACCAGCCCTTTTCCTGGCTGTATCTTTCACTCTCCACAAGGCCAACAGGCCCAGACAATTCAGATAACCAGATTTCTCCCCATGGATCGGGAGAGTTGGAGGAGTTAGCGATCAGGACCCAGGACTCAATTTAAAGCTACTCTGCTCTTCCACTGGATCTAATCTCACCAGGAGAGATAGCTGAGGATTAGACTATTTAAATAAAGCCAAGAAAGAATGCTTAACTTCCCGGCTGAAAATGAAAAACACAAATTAAAATCCCATCAACATACCATTTCCTACCCATTAGCTTGGGAAACTTACAAACAGTCAGATGGAAGCAGCTCTAGTGGGGTGGGGTGGAGTCCACAGGTATACGGTGCGAGTGTAAAGCCACGGAAACCGCCTTCCAGAAGATGTTTCATAGCAGCCAGAAGAGTTGAGGATGTTCTTCTCATTCCAGGCATCTCACTTCTGGGTCTATGTTGTAGGGAGAACAAGAAACATGGTAGAAAAGAATCTTCTTGCAAGGCCAACCGCAACAATAAAACAAAAGGAAAACATAGAACTCATATACACAGAACACACTTATGTAGTGGCTAAGATGTAAACTGTAGACAAATGTACCGACCTGAATATGTCTCAAAGACCAATTGATGAGCAGGAAGACTGCAGAGGGAACGTTCAGTCGGGGGGCATCATAGAAAGTTTTAAGCATGTGATAAAATGTGGCTATCAAAGGTGTGTGGATATTCAGCATATTTTTATTGCTACGACACAATATCATAATTTTTTATTTTATTTTATGTGTATGGATGTTTTGTTTGTATGTCTGCACCACATGTGTGCAGTGCCTGTGGAGTCCCGAGGGGTGTGGCAGATCCCCTGAAACTGGAGTTTGGTTGTGAGCCATGTGATATGAGGGCTGAGAATCAAAGGCACGGTTCTCTGGAAGAGCAACTAGAGCAGCAGAGCCATCTCTCCAGTCCCTAGACTCTAAAATACAGACTTCGGCTTATGGTTCCCAAGACCGGAAAGTCCAAATAAAGGGGGGGCACATCTGGAGAGAGAGGCCACATCTGGAGAGAGGGGGCACATCTGGAGGGAGGGGCCGCATCTGGAGAGAGGGGCTGCATCTGGCAAGGTCAGCAGTGAGGAGACTGGAGGGGAGACACTCTCCTTCTAACGTTTGCGCATGAGGTCACTGAAAATAAAATGATGTCACATGAGGTCATTCGGTGTGCTTCAAGCCCATGTGACCAGTGTCTTTACACAAAAGGGGAATTGAGACCTAGACATGTGTGCAGGGGAACATGGTGGGATGCTGGAGACAGAGATAGGGAGATAGGTGAGCCAGTCAGGAATGCCAAGATTCCCAACCAACCTTCAGAAAGGAGAGAGAGACAGAGACAGGAAGACAGAGAGACAGAGACAAAGAGACAGTGACGGACAGAGAGACAGAGACAGGGAGATAGACAGACAGAGACAGGAAGACAGAGAGACAGAGACAGGAAGACAGAGAGACAGAGACAGGAAGACAGAGAGACAGAGACAGGGAGACAGAGATGGAGAGACAGAGACAAGGAGACAGAGACAAAGAGACAGTGACAGACAGGGAGACAGAGAGACTTGGAACAAATTTTCACTCTGCTGACACTTGACCTTTGGTCTCATAGCATTCAGAACTGAGATGATGTGTTTTTGCTGTATAAGGCTGCGGGTCTCTGATATTTTGCTGAGGCGGCTCCAGCAAACACAGGGTCTAAAGTAGCATAGCACTTTATGAATGGGAGGCTGAGGACCTGAGCCTCTGAGAGCTGAGAACACATAGCCCCTGAGAACACCAAGTTAACACCTGGCTTCTCTGTCCACACCACAGGCTTGGATATGTTCTCCGTGTGAGTCAGCATTTCATCACAGGCTAGGAGCAACACACGTCGAATGTGTTCTGTGAAGTGTGGCATGACACAAGCGCTTTCTGGGTGGTCTAATCCTGAACTTCATCTAGACCGTGTTTGGGAAAAGCAACACCTTTCCCTTATCACTCCTCAGAGATCATGTAACAAGCTAGACTCACCCTGACCCCACCATAAAGCCTGCAGCCTTCAGACTCCGTCAGCCTTCTGGGTAATTAGAACAAGTCGGGCGTGCTTGGTGGCTGCTTAATTTAGGGAACCTATGGCATAGTTTTGGCCTTCTGATCCTGAAGTCCTTTACTTGTTTGGGTGTGGATGGTCCTGAATGCCTTGTGATGGAGTCCAGCTGCACCCACACCACACCGTCACGACTGTGGTTGAAATTTGGAAGCTGAGCAATGGGGAATGTGTAGTCATGGAAAGGAGAGGTCAGGCATCAGGAGATCCAGGACAGAGTCCTGTCTTCATCTCTCTAGTTATATGTGTGGCCTTGGCAAACCGTGTACCATTCTGTGTTCAGCATTCTCTCCAGTATGGAGGGGACTAGTGAATGGGGGCGGGGTGCAACTAGCTCTTTTCAACCCTGAAGGAGGTCAGAGGTCAGCAGAGATGGTAAAAGACACCCAGGGTAAGGTGGCCCACAGCTTTTGGTGTTTTAAAAATTCTAACTAGGCCTGGCTAGATAGTTCAGGTGGGTGAAGGCACTTGCTGCCCAGGCCGATGACCCAAGTTTGATCTCTCAAACCCACATGGTGGAGGGAGAGAACCAACGCACACAAGTTGACCTCTGACCTCCACATGTGACTGATGGCAGACATCACGTACAACAAATCAATTAAAATGTAAACAAAAGAAATCCTATCTATAGTGCTGGGTTTCCTTTCTCACGTGTCTGAACAGGCTTCTCGTATGCTAGCGTCTCTCAGGTCAGGCTCACTAGACTCTGATCAGCAGATCTGTGTCTTAGGTGAAAACATAAGAAACGTACACAGATTCTAAACTTGTGCAATTTAGCTGGCAAAGAACTTTTTAAAGGGAGGTGACCGTTCTGTGACCAGAACACCCAGAGAACAACTTAAAGAGAATTATTTGGCTAGCTCACGGTTTCAGGGGTGTTGGTCTGTCGTGGTTGGGAATGGCATGTTGAAGCACAGTAGCTCACATCATGAAAGCCTGGAAGCAGAGAAAGGGGTACACAGGAAGGGGTGAGGGCAAGGTATAGCCCCAAGGACATGCTCCCAATGACCTGCATCCTTCCAGTAGCAGACCTCTTACTTCATCACCTCTAATTACACTTATCAATAAATGTGTTCACCTATAGGCCAAGCCCTCAGCATCCAACCACTCCCCCAAAGCTTATCTGGCAGCTTAGACTTAGACCCATATATGAGAAGCTACAAGGGAAGTTTTGTAATCAAGCCATGACCTAGGTAGGAGGTACCCACCATTTGTGACTCATCTCTGAGTTGTCAAGGCTGTACCTGGAACTTCCCTCCATTGTAAAAAATACTTGGGGGCTGGAGAGATGGCTCAGGGTTTAAGAGCACTGGCTGTCCTTCCAGAGGAACCAGGTTCAAATTCCCAGAACCTACACAGCAGCTCACAACTATCTGCAACTCCAGTTCCAGGGGATCTAACACCCTCACAGAGAGACACACATGCAGGCAAAATACCCATGGACATAAAAATAAATCATTAATTAAAAAATAAAAAGTACTTTGAAAAATCGAAAACAGGAGTCATAACAGTGGAAGAAGAAATATTTAGGTAATTCTTTCTGCAGTGGCACAATCTAGTGTCATCTTCTTGCTGAAGACTGTAATTCAAGGCCACTTGACCTAGGAGTTTTCAACTCTAACTTGCTGACCATTGCCAGGGCCACCTGACTGCTGAAACTGGCTTCTGTATGCCTTCTCGATGATGTGGCACACCAAATTCCTGCAGCATCGGGGTAGTTATAGGCACAGTCATCCGGAGTCCAGGGCTGTGAGTTCCCCCAGCTTGTGGCCAGAGGTTCTTGTGTGGTGGTGTTAGGTTCCAAAAGGGAGAGACACAGAGAATGGACTGATGGTTAGATCCCCAGTGCAAGGCAGGAAAGTGAGCCCCGTAGGCAGTGGTGGAGAGCCACCGTCCTGCACCAGAGCCTCCTCAGCTGGAGAGCTTGTCAACCGCGGATCCCAGATGGCAGCCCTTCAGGACATAAGAGCAAAATGCACCTGCCATGGGAAAGAGAGTTGCTTTCCTCAGCTCTAAAGGAGCAGTCTCCAGAGCTGCCTTGGGGTTAAGGCTGACTTCGGAGGCAGGAGCTAGGGACTACTAAAGACCCAGGCTTGGGTAGACCTATGTAATAGCTCTGAGGTGGTCAGGGTACACCAAGGTATAGTGAAGAAAACCACAGATGTCACTCTCAGCTAGCCGTTTCCCTCCAGTAATTCCTGCAACCGTTCTTCTTTTTTTTTGTTGTGCTGGCTAGTTTTATGTCAGCCGGATAAAAGAGTCATTTGGGAAGAGAGACCATCAATACAGGAACTGCCTCCATCAGATTGACCTCTAGACAAGTCCGTGGGACGTTTTCTTTATTAATGATTGATGTGGGGAGACCTAGCCCATTGTGGGTGATGTCATTTCTGGGCTGGTGGCTCTGGGGTTCTGTAAGAAAGCAGGTTGAGCAAGCCACAAGGAGCTAGCCAGTAAGCAGCACTCCTCCACGGCCTCTCCATCGGTTCCTGCCTCCAGGCTCCTGCCTTGAGTTCCTGCCCTTCAATGATGAGTTAGGACATGGACATTTCTGTCCCCAAAGCATAAATTCACAGGGATTCCTTTTTTGCATTTTCTTGCTCTTCTGATTATCTTTGATAAGTCTGTCACAACTACCTTTCTTAAGGCTTGCTAAATCTCCCATTTTAGCAGAGAGACTTGGATTTAGCAAGGCTCAGTGCTTTGGCAGGCAAGGCCATCTGACTATAATTTATTGGCATTGTTTCATTTCCATAGTATTTATTTTTAGGTTACTATTTACTTAAAGTAAGCGATACTGCCTTTCCATTTACAATAGTGACATGAGGTCACTTTCCTTTTTAAGTAATCTGCTTAAGCAGAAACAATTAAGTCAATTTGAAAGATATGAAGTGACTAAGAGAACAGGTTCTATTGGTGGATGATGAAAGTCTGGGAACCAAGGCTATAGATGGGGTTCTTCAGAGAATTTCTTCTCAGTGCTGTCTCTTGCCTTTGATGAGTCAAAGTATTTTTAGAATGGGTTTTCCTAACTTCTCAAACCAATAATTCAATAAAGATCCCTACAGACCAAGCATCAGAGAACATGTGGGCTCTGAAGTCAGACTCTCTGGCTCTTCCAGTTTCTGATTGTGTGATGCTGGGCAAATGAATGTACCTGTCTGTGCTCAGCATCCTATTTGCAATATGGAGTTGAAGATGTTAAATGACAAAGTGTATAGGAAGCACCGAGTAGCACCTGGTATACATTAAGTGTGATTCTTGCTAGTGTGACTTGAAGGCACTAATAAGGCTGAGAGTAACCTGCTAAATATTTGGAGTGAAGTAATTGTTTTGATCATCAGAGAGTCTCATGTCTTAGTGGGAAGATGAGTCACATTCAGCACAAAGACATATACAAATGCCATAGTCAACATGTCAATGCAAGAACAATGGCCGCAGAAGGTCTTGGCAAGGGCCAACAATTGAAGGTGGAAACTCTCCCATGTCATGTGACCTTGAAGTTTGATCCCAAGAAGGGAAGTATCAGATGACTGTGGAAAGAAGAAAGCTGTAGCATCTATTTTCTTTTGTAAAATACTTTTTCAAACTTGTTTTTATTTTATTCTATGTGTATGGATGTGTTGCCTGTACACCAGCGTGTGTCTGGTGCTCAAGGAGGCCAAAGAGGGCATCAGATGCCCTGGAACTGGAGTTACATCCAGTTGTGAGCTGCCATGTGGGTGCTGGCAATTGAACCCAGAAGAGCAGCCAGTGCTCTTAACCACAAAGCCATCTCTCCAGCCACTGGAGCGTCTGTTTTCATACAATTAGAGTTTAATGAAGGTCTTTGTTAAGACTTTTAATCCAACACTTGACCTGAAGTAGAAAACTTTTATTGTAGAGAAACAAAATAAATAACACAATTCCCACTGATGCCAGATGAGGTAATGGGAGGTTGGGAATATCAGTGCTAAGACTTTCCACTACTGAGCACATGACCTCCATGGCCTAGACCACTGCCTGCCATGGATCCCATGACGGGTAGCCAATAGGAATGGATTCCAGTCCTTAGCTGGTAACTAATCACATCTTTCAGTTTGCTTCCTCATTTTGAGCCAAACCCACCAGACTGCCTCGGGAACCTTTAGCATTTACTTACTCTTCATCCCAGGAGACTGTGGGAAACCGGCGGTTAAGATACACAGCCAAGTCCCAACTTATCCAAGATACTGGAAGGTCATGGGCCTTGGAGTTGAGTGGATCTTGGCTGAAGCTCACTGCATTACTTGCTGCTAGGGAGTTTGGGGGGCTAGTTTCTCACCCTACCGAGCCTCAGTTTTTACAGCTGTAAAATGAGCAGAATAATAATTATTGAATAGGAATGCTGAAGAAATGGAGGATAATATATTGAATAGCCAACACACACACACACACACACACACACACACACACACACACACACACACACACTCAGACAATGCAAATAGATACAGTACTCATGAAAAATCCTTAGTACCTCCCACAATCATGAATTAGGTATCAAAAAAGCCAGATAAATTTTACCCATCAAACTAGCAAAGATTCAAAGGGTAACAACCCCTTGTGTCAGTGAGGGGGCAAAGAGATGGTCATTCTTCTCCACTCTTGATGGGAGGTTGAGAACAGCATCTTTTCCCCCTGGAATAGTTTCTACTTATAGAGGAGTTGCTGTGGAGTACAGGGTGTTTGTTTACATCCTTTACCTGACTCCTCTTAACACCAGGAACCTATAGTACCACGACTCCACGATCCGAAGAGAGAGATTAATATAGCTAAGAATCTAACCAATCCAATATGGGTTAACAATGGCAAAAACTTAACTGGAAATTTTGTACTAGTATCCCCAAAGGAGGGGCAGGGGACCTTAGGCTGATTAGGAAAGCAAGGAAAGCCCCTTTAAGAGTGCCCCGCCCAGCCGGGCGGTGGTAGCGCAGGCCTTTAATCCCAGCACTCGGGAGGCAGAGGCAGGCAGATCTCTGTGAGTTCGAGGCCAGCCTGGGCTACAGAGTAAATTCCAGAAAAGGCACAAAGCTACACAGAGAAACCCTGTCTCAAAAAACCAAAAAAAAAAAAAAAAAAAAAAAGAGTGCCCCGCCCAACTGTTTGATTGCTAATGGCCAGCTGGAAGAAAAGCCCCCAGTAGGTAGAAAACAGCTTGCCCATGGGAAGATACCATAGGTGGGACCCGTAAGGGAGTCGGGGCCCTGAGACCCTATAAAATGTCCAACCCAGAGGCCCCTGGCAGATCCCCAGCCTTGGGGTTTCTCCAATCCAGATGGGAGTGGTTTGTGGGAGTGGTTTGTCTGCCATAATAAAATTAGTCATTTTTCACTTCTCTGTCCCTCCATCTGGGGCCCTTGCACCCTCGTCCAATCACTTTCACTTTCTCTGCTCCTGCGTTTTGTGTGCCGCACTGGCTGCTTGCGGGTTCTCTCCCTTTTGTTACTTTTGTGTTCCTCCCGGGCATCCAATTCCTCGTTTATTCCATAAATGAGCTCGACAGATCCCCTAGACCACCCGCCTCCCACCAAGACCCGCAGAGCATTTGCTTCGTGTTCCAGGATCCAAGGCAGGGCATCATCTTCATGTTTTCATGAAACTACCTCCTGCACTGATCTTCATGTTTTCCCCAGTCCTTTCCAACTGTGATGTCCCCTGGCCTCTCACTGTTTCCTCTTCACTTAGTCTCTCTGGCAATGCCTCACAGACGTGCCCAGAGGAATGTCTCACTGGTATTTCTAAGTCTAGTCATGTTGACAATCACAATGAACCATCACACCTTGTTTGGATATTTTGTAGGATAATCTTCAGTTTGTGTTTGTCTGATGCTTCCCCATGATTAGACCAAGATTACAGGCTTTGGGGGAGAGGAGCGGAGAAGTGAGATGTTATTTTCATGAAAGAGCACATGATGTCATTATATTTTAATACTGGTGATTTTATCTTCCGTCACTTGCTGAAGATGGTGTCAGCTAAGTTTCACCATCGGTATATTTACCTTTTTTTTATGCTATTTGTTAGAAAAGGTTCTCTGAGTCCAACACACATTCGAAGGGAGGGGAATTAAAATCCACCTTCTGGAGAGAGATGTGTCAGGGTTTGTGAATGTGACCTGCCATGGAAATTAGTAAATATTTTGAGGAAGATATTTTGAAACTACCTCCTGTTTTTCCTTAAGCCTCTGCCCACTAACCTTAACCTTCCTTGTGGGACCCCACCCACGGCAGTTGCTGTTGTGACGATGCAATGGTGACCTAGGCTCCTTCATTTGTTCCACACTGAAAGGAAGAGCCGTCCGTCTTGTCCAGCTATCTGTTCAATCATTTGGTTGCATCAGTGTGGACTACTGGATGCTCATTTTATTCTTTGGGATATAATGCAATACAGTTTTACTGGGAACACTCTCCCGATGGCACACTGGTGGGTGACTTTTGTTGGGGGAATGTGAACAAGTATTTGCTTATCCCAGATAGGGCATCATCAACCAACCAGATTTCAAAACAAAGCAAAACAAACAAACAAACAAACAAAAATCAAAACCAAAATTAAACCAACCAAACAAACAAAGAAACCCAAGGTTCTACCAGAGTCCAACTTGATGAACCAATAGGTTTATTGGGGTTACTTATAGAATTATGGGTAAAGGAGTATGGATACACCAGAATGAGTGATAACTCAGGAAAGCTGAAGCCCTGGAGCTGTCTGCATGACTTGTAGACAGATGACCATGGTAGAGAGAGTCCTCTCTCCAAGTAGCCTTTTACTGCTTATATAACCTTGGGAGTGAAGGGTCTTGTGAATCGTCTAAGTTTCAGGGGCTTCCTGAGATTTGTATGTTGTTTACTTCCTGAATCTTAAGAGAGTCTCCTTCTAGGATGGAATGCTTCAATTTGGAACTTCTGGAGTCTTAACAAGCCCCCTGCCAGGATGAAAAATTTCAATTCAGAGGATATTATACAATTTCTTGACATTTCTTTCCTAATATGTCTAAACCCTTCTTTTATTTAATCAATTATATTTTTTGTGTCAGAATGGACTAATAGTCATTTATTTTATTCTTTGAGGTTTAATTCAATACCATTATTCTAGGAACACTTTCAGAGTGGTATATATCCTTTGACATTTGTAGTGGTATTTGCTCTGCCCATGACCTTGGGCTGTCCTGGCCCAAAGGAGGCAGTGCTTCCTGACCTTATATATAAGGAGAAGAGAGGGGTCACATGTTTCCTTCTTATAAGAGATCACGTACAATGGCAGGAAGCACTGCCTCCTTTGGGCCGTATAGCCCTGGATCATGGGCAGAGCAAATACCACTACAGACATGTACACACACACACACCCTCTAGCTGGAATTCAGCAAGTTGGCCAGGCTGGTTGTGTAGCAAACCCTTGCGTTTCACTGCCTCAACTAGAAATGCAAGCACACACCATCACACCCAGCTTTTTACATAGGGCCTGGGGATCTGGGATCTCCATGCTTACTCTATAAGCTCTTTCCTGACTGAGCTTTCTCTCCAGCCTTGAACCCATGTTTAAAATCATACTCAATTGAATCAAGGAAAATAAAAGTCTGTATATGATTTAAAAATATAAACAAGAATACAAAAGAATGATATGAAGTTCCTAGAAGTGAAAAATGGCTTATCTTAACTAAAAATTAACTTTCTTTTTCTTTTGAGATAGTCTCACTAAATGGTCCCGGCTGGCCTGAAACTCACAGAGATCCATCTGCCTCTGCATGAGGCTCCATGTCCAGCTTAAAATTCACATTCTTAATGGCAGTGTGGGTCTGATTGCAATATGGAGATGACAGAAAGAAAAAAGAAGAATCACTCCATTTAAGGTGAAAATGAGTTAATGTGAAGAAGAAGAAGGAGGAGGAAAAGAAGAAGAAGAGATTAAAAAAAACTGAACAAATTTCCAGGACATACAGGAAAATAGCAAAGATCTAATGTCCATGTATTGACAGTCTCAGAGACAGCAGAGAAAAGAACTAGTCTGAAAAGCATTTGAAGAAATAATAACTTAAGACTTTCCAAACTTGGTGAAAGACATAAATATATAGATTCAAAAATGCAGAACGGCAAGATGGCCCTGAGGGTAAAGGCACTTGCCACCAAATACTGCTGGAAGGAGAGAACCATCTCTCACAAGTTATCCTCTGACCTCCACACACCCACCATGGCATGTGCATGCCCTCCCCCAGATAAATAAATATTGTGGATCCTAAGTAGGATAAATTCATAAGAGGACACCCCAAATCCATATGCTTATATACGTCAAACACCAAAGACCCAAGGTGAAGAGAAAATGTATAAGCAACCAGAAAAAAACGGCACAGTGAGGTTGGCATTCTGGGAAAATGATAATTTAATATCCAGAGACGTCTTATGAGAAAAGCATGGAAGCAAAAACCCTAGGAAACATCTTTAATTTGCTAAAACCTTCAAACAGACACAACTGTGAGCATACGACTCTACACCCAGAAAACACACCCTTCAGAAAAGTAAATGTGTACACATGTATCTGAGCATGCTCGACTGTATCAGGAGATTTGCTGTTGCTGTGGCCCAAATGCCTGACACAACATAAGGACATTTGCACGGTTTCAGAGAGGTCAGCTTGAACTTTCGTGCTTGAGCAGAACATTACAACTGTTCGAGTGTGTTGCTCAGTGGCTCTTTTCCTTGTGACAGGAACCAGAGAGAGACATGGAGGGAAGAGTCAGGGTAAGATACGGCCTCAAGGACACACCCCGGTGACCTGCTCTCTTCAACCAGGCCCCATCTTCCACTTTTTATCAACCCTCTAGAACCAGCATCGTATTATGGCTCCATTGAGTAATTAATTCATCGATTAGGTAGTACCCCGAGGAGACGATCAGTTCTCCAATGCCCCTCATCTGGTAAAGAAGTTCTGACTCCATGAGGCCATGGGGAACATTTCATATTCAAATAACAACAATGGTATATATGTCTACACATACACAGACTGCATGCATATGTGTAGTATATGTGTAGTTGTACCCACAGACATACACGTGAACGTTTTCAGTAGACTTGTATGGGAAAGAAAGCTCTTCAGACTGTAAGGAAACTATACAAGAGAGAAACCCAGACCCTCCGAAGAGAAGATCACTAATGGCAAAGGTTTGGGTAAATAAATAAAATTTAGTTTTCCTTCCAATAATACACTACTGTTTACAAAAGAGATGACTGCATTTCTTAGAGCATCTAGTACGTGTAATGCGTGGCGTGATGTGTTGTGCACAACCACAGTGGCATGAAGAGTGACGTGGGTGGGGTAGAAGATGGGAGTAAAGGCAGCTATAGGGTTATAAAATGTCTGTTATGTACAAAGGGTGTGATATTAACTGCTGGAGAAACAAAAGTACCTACTGCAATCCCTGGAGCAGCCTCTAAAAATAACGCAAACAGTTAAAGTTGAAAAGGGAACAGATGGGCTGGAGAGATGGCTCAGAGGTTAAGAGCACTGACTGCTCTTCCGGAGGTCCTGAGTTCAATTCCCAGCCAACACATGATGGCTCACAACCACCTGTAAGGAGATCTGGCGCCCTCTTCTGTCCTGCAGTCATACATGCTGTATACATAATAAATAAATAAATCTTAAAAAAAAAGTAATAAAAAAAAGACAAGGGAACAAACACATCAAGATTGGATTCTAAAATGTGTTCAAACCATGTGAAGTGGGCAAGAAAGTGAAAACAGAAGGAACAAAATCCCCAAATTTGATCAAGCAAGAACAGCACAGCCAGAATGGTCAGATGGAGGGCAAATGACGAAATGGTAAACCTCATTCCAATCATATTAATAATTAAATGGAAATATATTAAATGGAAATATATTATCCAGCCCAATTAAGAAGCTGCTATTCCTGGACAATGTGCAGAGAATGGGAGGCTTTGAGCACTCAGTCCTAAATGTGATATCGCTATCTAATTCCTCCCTTCAAGGCTCAGGGGTCTGTGCAGAAGAGCAGGAGGGGATGCATGATTCCAAGGCAACAGCACCTTCCAGTCACAACAGAGCTGAAGCACGTAAGAACTCACAGACTGTGACAGCATGCACAAGGACCACACAGGTTCAAGGCAGACGAATCTCAGCACGGGGAAGGGGGAGTGGACACCAAGTCCCACGCTGATGAAGAAGCTTTGTACAGTTGATCCCCGCTGGGAGAGGGAAAAATCAGTTTATCCAATGGCATGTCACTGGGTCTGTCAACCACAACCAGGGCAGGCCAACACAAAATGAGCTCCGTGGTGTGTGTGTGTGTGTGTGTGTTCAGCCTGAGTTACCTCTGCAGGGCTGGGTGGGCTTGAAGCCATAGCAGGAGCAGTTAGTTGGCCCTTAGCTTTCCCTCTACTCCAGCAGATGGTTGCCTCATGTGCTTATTTTAGCATTTGAAACCAGCTTCCTGGAATCTATGTCCTCACCGTGGGCAAGCGATAGTATTCCCAAAAGCTTGTTTTTATGGAGGAAAATCCAGCTAAGCCGGGTCTACTTGTCCCGCCAGCTTAGTAAAATATGGAATTGTGGTAAGAGGAAAGTCTTTCGTAACTCAGAGATGAAGGGCTGTGTGTAGGGAGAGTGCCTTGAAATAGCTTCTGGATGCTTAAATTTAGGGATGAGAAATGAAGTCATCTTTAAACTACTGTTTCAGGGGCTGGGGAGATGGCTGAGTGATTAAGAGCATTTGCTGCTCTTGCAGAGGATCTAGGTTAGGTTCCCAGCACCCACAGAGTGTGGCTCACAACTGTCTCCAGTTCCAGGACCCTGACACTCTCCTGGCTTCCTAAGGCACCAGCACACATGTGGTGCACACGAACACGTGCAAGCAGTCACACGCACACTTAAATAAAAAACTCTTGGATATTCAGAAAGTTTGAAATTTTGTTTCTCCAGAGCCCAGGAAGTAGAGCAGAAAGTGAAAAGGCCAGGGGCCATTTATTCTCATTCTGCTCAGCTGTGGTGACTTCCAGACGGTCTCTAAGCCTCTGCTTTAGAATTTGTGAAATGATCGTGACGGCACATAGTAAACATTCTACAGATACGGTTTTCTTCCCCAACTCTGCTGTTTTCTCTCTGTCTCATATCATCTTATAGGCCATTCCCAAACCTCTGGCTTGAGACGACAGAACATTCATTCAGCAAGAGGGCTTCTCCTGTGGCGGGTGCTGTTCGCATCTTGTGGAATCCTTTCCCCTGCCTCGGGCTGCACTTCACCACCTGCTTCCAATGAATGGTTGTTACATGAGTGATGCAATGTCTTTAGTCACTTTATCAGAGGCTGGGTCTTTGGTCTTGCTACTGTAGCTGGTGGTTGGGTCCTGGGCTGGATGTTTCCAGGTTCTTGGCGTCTTATCCCAGTGATTGAAAATAAGGACTCATGCAGATCTGCTGAAGAGGCGAGATAGCTTTATTTAGATCAAAGCAGTAGCGGGGCTGTAGAGGGAGATACTGTCAATGTCAACAGGAGAGTACCCAAGGGTCCCGGTCATCATCTGGGACTTCCTTTTATGGGAGTCGGGAGTAGGAGCTGGTCATTAAGGAGTATGGTTTAGACTGTTCTCTATTTGGGTTGATAGTTTATGTCATACATACATTTTTCCCTTTCCATAATGCATCTGATATTAATTAATGCACTAATTAATTATGTATAGGCATATGATGGTACACAAGGAAGTCTAGTAACCCAGAAAGGTTACTAGAAAAAACAGTTTTGCCCTACTGTGCATGCACCCCAAAGCGGTTCAGGCTGGGCTAGTTCTTCTATTCCTCATACCCAGATACATTGGAAGCATATATGGGGCCTGAAGCTAAACCATCCCTATGCCCGCCCGAGTACTGCTCACTTCACAGCCCTCTTGTAGGCTACCATGTGAGAGAGACCCAAGTGACAATGACTCAGCAGTCCCCAGGGAGAGGAAGCCAATGAGTGACAATATGCAAATGCTTGGGAGAGAGATGGTGAGACACCCAGACAACACCCTCAGTCTGAGAAAGACTCTGACATAAACAACCAGCTAACTCACACACACACACACACACACACACACACACACACACACACACACACACACACGTTCTTAACCTACAAAGGCTGTGAGAAAGCCAGCTTTGTCTTAGCTGCTAACTTCCGGGGGTATTTGTTACGCAGCACGGATAGCTAATGCCTTGGGAACCTGCAGTTTCTGAAGGACTCAGAGGAAGAAAATGCCTTTTTCTCTTAAGCTGGGGTAGATCCGAAGGCTGAGGATGAAGTCATGTGGAGGCTCCTCATTCCAGGGTTGGCTGGAGCACACGCGTGTCCTCCACCTGAGGCCTGAGCTTTCGTATAACCTAGAGGCTGGGTCCCAAAGGCAGGAGAAAGAGGAAGAGGGGGTGGGGCGGAGAGAGGAGAAAGTGAGAATGGGGCAGGAGAGGATGGAAGCAGCAGAGAGCCAGGCTGGAGGTAAGAAACAGTCCAGACAGACAAGTGGGGTAAAACACAGAAAACAATAGAAATCGTAAAGTATAAAGAAAACAATGGCCCCGTCTCCTCCAGATCAAGTAATGGGATTTGACATTTTTTACACGCTGCTTTACTGGAATACAATTTGCATTCTGTGGTAGTTTGAATGTAATTGGCCCCCATAAGCTCACAGGGAGTGGCACTGTTAGGAGGTGTGGCCTTGTTGGAGGAAGTGTGTCTCAGTTCACTTCCTGTTGCCTGTGGATCAAGATGTAGAGCTCTCAGCTCCTTCTCCAGCACCATGTCTTCCTGTGTGCTGCCATGCTTCCCACCATGATGATAATGGACTAAACCTCTAAAACTGTAAGCCACCCCCAATTAAATGTTTTCCTTTATAAGAGTTGCCATGGTCATGGTACCTCTTCACAGCAATAGAAACCCTCACTAAGACACATACCATGCAGTCCACCCATGTAAAGTGTACAATATAATGGTTTCACTATGTTCACAGAATCACTACAATTTGTTTTAAAACATTTTCATCGCCCTCAAATGGAATCTTGCTCCCCCAGCATGGACACTAGCAGTAATAATTATCTATTCCCCCCACTGTTGGTACTGGCACAAATCTGCCTTCAATTTCTGTAGATTTGCCTGCTCCATAGCTTTGAGACACCTCTAAAGCACAGGGCAGACCAGTGGCCACTGTCCTGGGGCCCCTACGCCAGCCATATTGGCCATCACCAGCCATGTATTTTCTTACCTGTTCCCTGGGTCCTATTCCTTTACCTCCCTGCCTTGCTTTCTCTTAATCTCCCCCAGTCTCAGCTTAAACATCCAGTTCTCAAGAAAACCTTTTTTTCTCCTCTTCTCTTTCAGATCCCTCCTTTTATAGCCACAGAGCACATTTCTTGATGCTTACCACTTGGTTGTGGTTAATTATGAGTGCAATTATCTGTTAGAAGAAAACATTTATTAACTTATTGTATGTGTATGTGTGTGCCTGAGTATATGTATGTACACCCTGTGTGTGCATCTGCCTGAGGATGCCAGAACAGGGTATATTGGATGCCCCAAAACTAGAGTTAGAGGTGGTTGTGAGTCGCCTGATATGACACTGTTGGAACTCAAACTCTGGTTGTTTGTAAGAGCAGCAAGTGCTCTTAACCACTCAGGAGTCTTTCCAGACTCCAGTTTAATTTCGTTTCACTGGGTTGTAGGACAAGGAACATGTGCATGTAGATGGCCACTATTGTATCCCCATGCCTGGCACAAAGTCGCCATCTACCCAAACAATTGCAGATCCAAGAATCACTCTAAAAGGTGGAGAAGATTCTGCATCTATCCAGTGTCTTCCCCTTAAGAGGACACAGAGCCAGGCAGGGTGGTGTATGCCTATAAACCCAGCACTGGGAGGGCCAAGGTAGTTCAGTGTTAGCCTGGGGCTACATAGTGAGACACTATGTAGAAAAAGCCAACAACCAAACAAATAAGAGGCAGAACTGTTTATGATTCATTTGGAAAGTGGTTCTGTCAAGAAGAGCTAAAATGATGACAATGGATGTTTCCCAGGAATCTTGGCTCCCTGTGAGTGGATTCACCAAGAATTCACCACCTAGCCATGTGCAGTTGAAGCAGCATCATGTCATGAGTTTGAAAAGTGACAATGGCCACCATGGAGGTTTGTCAGAGATTGTTCACCATGCATGAACACGAGTTTGACATGGACCTCCTTAGATCGCTGTGGATCTTATTGATAGGTGGCCCTACCATGTGTTCCAATAGTTCCTTGAATTTCATCATTAATTCACTGGGCAAGGCCTACAAACCTCTAACAGGCCAGACAGGATCTCCAATGGCTCATTTTGGACACTAGTTGCAATGCCATCTGTGCAGACGCTCTCAGCTCTTCTGTAAGGGTGTGGTAGGAACTGTTGTCTTGTTTCATCCCAGCTCATGACTGATAGATGCAGAGGTGGGCACCTTGCTGGGAGGACCCAACCATTCACGTCTGTAATTAGAGGCCAAGGGAAGCTGATGGCCCTGTGGCGTTCTGCATCGGCATGACTCCAGGCTTTGGGTACACTTCTGAGAGATACCAGAAGGCTAATATTAAACTGGGAGGCAGGAGCTTGGGAAGGTGTTAGAGAAGAACTCTAATTCCAGGAAACTGTCCTGTGCCAGCGAGGACAAGCTACTGTTTCCCTTGCACGGTTGTTTCTCTGTAGACTCTAGCTGCCTTGGCTAGAGCCCAACACACGCAGAATGCACATGGAAACTCATGGGATGCAGATGGTCAAAACGCACCTCCGGGAGGGGCTTTTGCTGGGAGTGAGGAAGAGAGAGAGATGAGAACAATAATGAAACCAAGGCTCAGTGGTGGGAAGACCAAGATGACTGGTGATGTAGAGAATGTCTGTCTTGGTATCTCTTGCTAATTTCTCTGGCCTATAGGTCATTGCTGATATGGTTCCTGCACTACACTTCAAGGAGCCCGTATTGTCATGTCCCTTTCCCACTGTTATGCTGTCCCTGACAATATGCTGTAATGCAGGGTTTGAGTGTGATGGGACCTTTCAGAGCCCAGCTGTGCATGACCCAGGGGTCTGAAAACACCTGGCATGGTCATCTAAGGTCAATCTGGGACAATGCCTGGGAGTTCGTCATCTCATGATGATTAATGACACAGACTCTCACTGGAGTGTGCAAAATGGCAAGCAAGTTTTATTGAGAATTACAGAAAGGTGCCAGTCGTGGGAGTACACGTCTTTGCTACTGACTTTCAAGAGGCAGAGGCAGGTGTATCTCTGCACCATTGAGGCCAGCTTCGTCTACAGAGCGAATTCCAGGTCATCCAGGGCTCCAGAGTGAAACCCTGACTAAATAACAATGACCACCACCACCACCAATGACTGAAAAGTGAGAAAGTGAGGAGAAAAAAACTGTAGTGTGGGAGCAACTCCTTTCTTTTTTAAAAAAATAATCTATTTAACCTTAATTTATGTGCATTGGTGTGAAGGTGTCAGATCCCCTGGAACTGGAGTTACAGGCAGTTGTGAGCTGCCATGTGGGTGCTGGGAATTGAACTCAGGACCTCTGGAAGAGCAGCTAGTGCTCTTAACCACTGAGCCTCTCTCCAGTCCCATTTTCTTCCTCCCTCCCTCCCTCCCTCCCTCCCTCCCTCCCTCTCTCTCTTCCTTTCTTTTTTTAATGTATGAGTGCTCTGTCTACATGTATGCCTGCATACCAGAAGAGGGCTTCAGACCCCTTTATAGATGGCTGTGAACCACTTTGTCGTTGCTGGGAATTGAACTCAGGCCCTTTGGAAGAGCTGCCAGTGCTCTTAACTGCTGATCCATCTCTCCAGCTAGTGGGAGGAATTTCCAAGAGAGGAAGGAGCCTTCAAATTCCTTTGTCTAAGATTGTTAACAGGGCAAAGGAAGAAACTGGACAAAGATGGGTAATTTCTATTCCCACTGGTTAATTTCCTGGGCTGCTGTGGACCAAGCCAATGGAAGGTCTACACACTCTCTCTATGCCTGTCCTGGCCTCATCAGGGAGATGATGGCACACTGTTCATGAGCTGCCCACCCACCCACTGTCCATCTCAGACTCTGGCTTTGATCGTTCTTGGCCTTGACTGTCTGGTAGTGGTAATTCACTCGGCCAGCGCTACGGTCCTCTGACCTTGCAGGTGTCTCACATGCTGTTGATTACACCAGGCTCTCGTCGCTCTCACATTTACATCACCCACTTGCCTCGACCAAGGCGGACTTAATGCTAATCCAATCACCAACGGCAGCTACAGTCTTTCTTGGTTACCTCCTGGTTATTAGCTCCTTGCCTGTGGGGTGGTCTCTGGGAATAGGAGTCTTTCTTAGAAGCTACCTTTATTTAATCTACTACAAGTACCTGCATTAGAAGCAGGAATATGAGAGGACAGTAGTGCCATAGATCTGTCCCTCAAGGGCTTCTGGGGGAGGGAGAGGTACTGCCTTACTGTCATCCCTGGCCCGGATGCCTGTCCTTACTCTTATCTGTCTCGCTTGGCTGTCTCCTATCCAAACACAAGCCCTCTTGTCTGTCATCCCCCGTGTCCCGTGGTACCCTTTCCTCTTCGTGCTCAGCGCAGCCTCTGTTCTCACCGCAACATACGTGAGCAACTTGCAGTTTAACCGTGTGCCCTTCTTGCACCGGCTGGAAGGCTGCTCCCCTCCTCCCCCTACACACACACACACACACACACACACACACACACACACACACACTGCTCACACTGCAGGTCTCGGCGCCTCGGGGCTTCCCTTCTCAGCTCTCAAAGGACAGGGTGGGAGTCTGTCATCAGGACATCCCCTGACTTCAGGACCTGACAGATGCTAACACTCAGGGCACATTTGTGATGAGTGACTCTTGTTCCGGGGCTGAGTGACATGGAAGGTGCTAGAAAGGAGGGTAGATGGTGACTAGAACTTCCGGTTCTCTGGGCTCTATGAACCTCTCGTCCTTTGTGACTCTCCCGGCGTTCACACTTGTCTTTTATCATTCCTCCTCCTGGATCTCATCAGTTTACAATCTTGTTTGTGGTAATGCCACCACCGGGGCTGGTGGGGTGTCTACTGAGACTCAGTGCCTGTTCTCCTTAGTTCACAGACTCACAGAGACCTCAGAGCAGCCTCCAGGCTACCAAAAAAAGATGCTTGTGTCCCTATGCCCTAGACTTCCTTCATCTTCTTCCTTCTATAGTACCCCTGGTCCATCTGAATCCTGATATGTGGACATGTTGGGGGAATGATGGGAAAGGGAACCTTGGTGACTGATTTTTAAACACATTTCAGACTCTGGACTCCAGACAACCAATTAGCTTACAATCCCTCAAACCTCACAGTCCCTGCTCGCGCTTAGTCTCTTTTTCCAAACAACCTAATCAGCCTTCTTTCAGGCCTCCTCGCCAAAGTATGCTGTTAATTTTGTCAGGATGAACACAGGTCTGCACATAGATGGTGAGGGTGTGGCCAAGGTCAAGGTAGGCTACCTGGGCTGCATTAGGAGACATCCAAGGGTACCCATAGGTGTGTTTGGGGGTTGTGGGGTGCTGTGATGATGTGTGATAGTACTGACTGTATGTGCTGGGGACCACATGTGCTTCTGGGCAGAGGGCCCGTAGCTTTTATGGGGTCCTCAAAGAGATCTGTGACTTCTGGAAGGTTAGTGGGGTGAGTCTGCTCTTCAGGTTTCTAGTCCTGTGAGATGGTACAGTGTCTCCAGAGCCACAAGAGTAGGGATGTAGGTGGTAGCTGATTTCTTGGGCTCCCTGGTAGTGCTTGGATGGATTGCAGCCTCTGAGTTTACTTCTTGTCTAACAAAGCCTTAGGGAAGGTTGAAGATGTTTCTGAAATCTGAATGTAGTTGCCTTCTTTTCCAAAGGATGAAAAAGTCTTGCTCTAAATCTGGAAGGGAAGTTCTGACCTGTGGGGTCCTCTCTCCACACTCACTCTGCACTGACCTGTGGGGTCCTCTCTCCACACTCACTCTGCACTGACCTGTGGGGTCCTCTCTCTACACTCACTCTGCACTGACCTGTGGGGTCCTCTCTCCACACTCACTCTGCACAGACCTGTGGG
>CABHPQ010129743.1:0-20452 GCA_902168405.1 Peromyscus aztecus | reverse complement strand
CAGACATAACTTATTCTCAGTAGCTTGCAAGTGTTGTGTTAGTGTAACTGGAAATGTAGACAAAAGGTACTGTCTAGAATGTGTGTTGTTGTTCGGTATACCAAGTGTGATAGCATTGGACATACCTGTGCAAACATAAAACAGGTGAACAATACTGGTGTATATGTCCTAAATATCTGCCCTTTGTACACGGAGCACAGGTATTGCTGTGCATTTGAAGCCAGCCTAGGCCCAGCCAAGTGTCAAACCATGTAGTCCATTGCACTTTTATGGCAATGGATTAAATGCACTAAATGATCATTGCTCATGTCCATACACACAGGTGCACACAATTGCCAAATATATCAGTGTTGAATGAGTTTATTTAAAAATAAATGCTTTCTATAAAGATTTTGTACCTACAAGAGATAAACCAGAAAGAAAATTAAACAAGATAAGGATGCACATGAGGAGATATGTTAAACATATTGCCCACTAATTATAATTTATTATAAGTACAGGAGTCCAGTGTTGCCCCAGAAAGACTACTGTGCACCCAAAAGTAATTCTGTGACTGCCTTATCCAATTCAGTTTATTTATAAGAAAGTATCATAAACTCAATGTCTCATATATCACATTTTTCATATTGCTCAATAATTACAAAATGAAAACACAATCAGATTTACTGTTTGGTCAAAAACAGTAGCCTTGCCTTTACCTCCTGAGCAAGCACTCAAAAGCCAGAAATGGACAGCAATCTCTGTGGAGGACATAAATGGCTAATTTCTTTTATGGGAGATATTCTTTGATGAAGTTTTAAAGCTTTTGCAAGCTTCCAGCTTCCTATTTGACCCCAACCTCACAATACAGAACATTTGTTTCCATTTGGGGGAGGTTCAGAACATTGTTCAGTACAGGATAGTCTTTCTATTAATTAAAATGTCCATCTGTAGGTCTCTGTCCACAATTAACACTGTATCCTTTTATGAAATACCAACTGAAAACTACCAGTTTGCTCTGACTTTGACTTTTTCTATTGATGAAGTCAGCAGGAATCCTGATCTTTCACCAAATATATCTCTAGAATTCAAATTACCAGTAGGGGCTTGTAAGACTGTTGCACATTTATACAGTCTCATTTATCTTTCTACACAGTAACATGATACTCTCCCTAATTGTTACTGTAGCAAAGAGATATGGTGTAAAATGTGGCTTACAGAACTTTAATGGGAAATGTGGCATACTTGGGACAGTCCTGGAATTCTACCTATATCAGCAGGTGAGACTTTTTTGCCTGGTGGGTTTACAAGAAATCCTGTCACTATGTTACCATTCCCAGATGCTAAGGAGAGTGTGAGGAGGAGACTGGTCTTATACTTACAGCTAACTGTGTAGTTTAAAGATACTATTCAGAGACTTTATTGGGCTCCATTTCCTTTTTTGAAACAGAAATGAGGGAAGTAGTAACAGGTAAGGAGGTTTTCTAGAATACTTGATAGAGGAATGTGTTTAACAAGTTCTTAGGAGTGCATGCTACCTCATGCTACCTCATGCTGCTCCCTGTGTCCTAGTTTCTTCAGCTTACCTATGGACACTTCCATCTGATCCTGAGTGGTCAGGAACAATTTCCTATCTGGATCAGATTTTTTATATAGATAGTTAGATATGAACTTTCCTCTTTTGTTTTGTGTCCTCTCTGTCCATTTTAGATAGCATACTGTCAGCAGTCGATATGAGTGCACTTTGTTGCCTAGTGGTTAACTTTTGCCACAGTGAAAGTTAACTCCATGTGCAGTTTCTTCAATGCCTGTATCTTCTCTGAAGTAGATGGTGCTGCCAGGAGCCCACATGTCTCAGAATCATTAAAAAAAAAGAAAAAAAATCTAAGTTATTAAAACATTTTAAATGCCATATTCTGTAGATCTCTGAAGGGTTTGAAGATGACCTATCTGCCTAAAATATATCTCTGCTTAGTCTTGAAAACATACTAATATGACTACAAGTTCCATAGTAATGTCTAACTACTAAGTTTTATTTCTTTATATCCTAATAGTTGGTAATTATGACATCCAATCCCATATGGGTCCATGAAGCCCTCTAGCACATGGCAATAATAAGATTGATAAACTATTGATAGGAATTGTGCTGGAGAGCCAAGGAAATTATATGGAAATGTCCTACTTGTTCTTTTTACAATCAGACTCTGACACCAGTAGGATGTAACCCAAATGGTATTCAAAAGAATGAAATCTGGCAGACGGATGTGTTTTACTTTGTAGAATTTGGAAAACTGAGATAAGTACACCACACTATTGATACTTACTCAGGATTTTAATGGGCAACTGCTTTGAGTTCTGAAAAAGCTGATTCTGTAATCACGCATTTGCTAGAAGTTATGGCTGTCATGGGTATAACTGCACAAATTAAAACTGACAATGCTCCAACATATGTTTTCGGGAAAATGTAACTTTTTTTTGCTTATTACAATATAAAGCATATTACAGGTACACCACATAATTTTACAGACCAAGCAGTCACAGAAAGATCAAATTGAACTCTAAAGGATATGCTAAATAAACAGAAAGGGGTAACAAAAACCCCTAGAAATAGTTTACATAATGCTCTATTAACTTTGAATTTTCTCAGTGCTAATGAGAAAGGAACAACAGATGTGGAGAGATACTGAATAATAGGGGAAAATACTAAATTAAATCAGCCTATATACTATAAAAATGTGCTGACTTCAGAATGGAAACCAAGATATGTGTTACATTGGGGACAAGGTTTTGCTTTTGTTTCTACAGGAGAAGATAAGCTGTGGATTCCATCAAAATTGATAAAGGTTCGATTTAAACAAGAGAGACCTCTAAATTAGAAGAGCTAATTGTTCATCAACCAGCATAACCTCCAATTTAAACTTATAACACTAACAAATGATTTTCATTTAATCAGATATAACTTGCCCAAAGGGAACCTTCCCAAAGTTAGGCTTGGGGAAGGGTTTTTGTTTCTGTCTTTCAGGAGAATGAAGGTTAAGGAATCTGAAGAACACTGGACAAATGAGACATCAAAAGAAAAAGGGCAAATTATCTGGAAAAAAATGTCCCAAGAAAATGAGTAGATTGGCCTATTAGTATATCACATATAAAATTTTATGTCTTCCTAAATGTGTGTTTCTGCTCTTCTCTATAGAAACTCAGCACAAATGGTCTTTTTGTTGCTCAATTAAAATTTAAAGCTGGCTTTAGAGTTGGAGAATGGCTATCTCCTTCTCTAAACCCAAGCATGTTGTTTAAAAGAAATGCAAAATCTCTGTATGAAGTCAGAAGAAAGAGCCACCTCTGATACAGGAGAGAAGAAAACAAAAACATTAAGGGACTATTCTACTGCCAATTATCTCAATTCTTTGATTCTATTTTGATTCTTTAAACTTTTCTTAAGGTATGAATTTTATATCAAAATTTATAAGATTTATGTACATATAAATAACTTTTGTCATGATATTAATGATCACATAGAGTACTAATTAATTCTAGGAAAAAAGGCTTCATTTAGCTGCCTGTACATGTTTTTGTGTTCGAGTCTCTATCAGTTTTCTGCAGGGAATCATGACCAAGCCTAACAGTGAATTTGAAGTCTCCAGAAAGATGATGGGGCCCCACAACAATGATCCCATATGGACAATAATAATACCACTAACCTGACAAAGATCAGCTTTGGACAAAAAAAGCTACTCAGAACAATTTCAAGATGGCTAGCTGAGATGTTCCTGCCTCACAGACTACTTGAACAAGGTCATGAGATAAGCCCTGCACTTTGGCATTATGCAAAGACTGGACAACAAATGATACAGTTACCTCTCCTGGAACTTGAAAATTGACCCCAAAATTTTCTTTTTAGGATCTCCTAGAGATATCTTTACCCACAAACAGAGGATGCAATTTTAAGAACACAATGCCTACATTCCCAAGAGGTGGGTTGGGGCGGGTGGTTTTTAGTCTTTCAATGGGTTTCTGGTTTGGGATAGTTGTCATTGTTTAGGAGGGTTGCTTACAAGCTGTTGTTGTTAATGGTCATGAAAAGGGCTAAAGAAAGGAGATTAGATTTAAGGTTCTTGTTTGAAAAAAAAAACAAGAAAAGAAAAAGGGGATATAGATAAGAGGTAAATTATTGAATCTACTCTGGAAAAAAAGAGACGTAGAAATAATAGAATAAAGGATAGATTATTGAATCCACTATGAAAGGAAAAAAGGAGATATATAGATTAAAAGGTAGATTATTGAATCTACTCTTAAAAGACAACTACTAGTTTTAAATACATTGGATTGGATTTTTATATATTATATATTATATACAAATTATGTATATTGAGATTGATTTGGTAGAAAATGATGTACATATATTTCTAATCTTGTTCAGGATACTATACCTATACAGTTCATTTAACAATGTAATGCAATTTGCTAATCCTTGAATATTATTATTACCAACTATTAGGATATAAAGAAATGAAAGTTAGTAGTTAAACATTATAATCAAACTTGTATTCTTATTAGGTATGTTTTGAAAGTCAAGCAGAGATATATTTTAGATAGACAGGCCATCGTCAAACCCTTCAGAGATCTACAGATTATGGCATTCAAAATGTTTTTTTTTTCCATTCTATTTTATTTTACAACACCATTCAGTTCCACATATCAGCCACGGATTCCCTTGTTCTCCCCACTCCTGCCCCCCTTCTCCCCCGACCCCCCACCCCGTTCCCAACTCCTTCAGGGCAAAGCCTCCCCCGAAGACCAAGACCAACCTGGCAGACTCAGTCCAGGCAGAGCCAGTCCCGTCCTCCCAGGGCCAGCCAAGCGACCCCACACAAGCCCCAGACTTCAAACAGCCAACCCATGCAATGAGCACAGGACCTGGTCCCACTGCCTGGATGCTTCTCAAACAGATCAAGCCAACCAACTGTCTCACCCATTCAGAGGGCCTGATCCAGTTGGGGGCCCCTCAGTCACTGGCTCACAGTTCATGGGTTTCCATTCATTTGGCCATTTGTCCCTGTGCTTTATCCAACCTTGGTCTCAAAAATTCTCGCTCATATAGACCCTCCTCCTTCTCGCAAATTGTACTCCCGGAGCTCTACCCGAGGCCTAACAGTGGATCTCTGATTCCAGATCCCTCAGTCATTGGATGGGGCTTCCAGTACGACAACCAGGGTGTTTGGCCATCCCATCACCAGAGTGGGTCAGTTCCGGCTGTCTCTCGACCATTCCCAGTAGTCTATTGTGGGGGTATCTTTGTGGATTTCTGTGGGCCTCTCTAGCACTTTGCTTCTTCCTATTCTCATGTGGTCTTCATTTATCATGGTCTCCTATTCCTTGTTCTCCCTCTCTGTTCTTGATCCAGCTGGGGTCTCCCACTCCCCCAAGCTCTCCTTCCCTCGACCCACGCCCTTCATTTCCCCCACCTATGACCAGGCTGTTTATGAAGATCTCATCTATTTCTCCGTCATTGGGCAATCCCCGTGTCTTTCTTAGGGTCCGGTTTTCCAGTTAGCCTCCCTGGTGAGGTGAGTAGCAGTCCAGTCATCCTTGCTCCACATCTAGTATCCTCTTATGAGTGAGTACATACCATGTTAGTCTCTCTGAGTCTGGGTTACCTCACTCAGGATGATTTTATCTAGGTCCTTCCATTTGCCTACAAACCTCATGATGTCATTGTTCCTCACTGCTGAGTAGTATTCCATTGTGTATAAGTACCACATTTTATTCATCCATTCTTCAGTTGAAGGGCATCTAGATTGTTTCCAGGTTCTGGCTATTACAAACAATGCTGATGTGAACATAGCTGAGCAAGTGCTCTTGTGGTATGATTGAACATTCCTTGGGTATATGCCCAAGAGTGGTGTAGCTGGATCTTGGGGGATATTGATTCCCAATTTTCTAAGAAAGCACCATATTGATTTCCAAAGTGGCTGAACAAGCTTGCATTCCCACCAGCAGTGGAGGAGAGTTCCCTTAGCTCCACATCCTATACTTCATAATGTATCTTCAGTGTTTTTGATCTTAGCCATTCTGACAGGCATAGGGTGGTATCTCAGAGTTGTTTTGATTTGCATTTCCCTGGTAATTAGAGATGTTGAGCAATTCCTTAAATGTCTTTCAGCCATTTGAGTTTCCTCTGTTGAGAATTCTCTGTTCAGTTCAATTGCCCATTTCTTAATTGGACTGTTGGGCATTTTGATGTCTAATTTCTTGAGTTCCTTATATATTCTGGATATCAGTCCTCTGCCAGATGTGGGGTTGGTGAAGAACTTTTCCCATTCTGTAGGCTGTCGCTTTGCCTTGTTGACCTTATCTTTTGCTCTACAAAAGCTTCTCAGTTTCAAGAGGTTCCATTGATTGATTGTTTCTATCAGTGTCTGTGCTACTGGTGTTATATTTAGGAAGTGATCTCCTATGCCAATGCCTTCAAGACTACTTCCTACTTTCTCTTCTAGCTGGTTCAGAGTAGCTGGATTTATGTTGAGTTCCTTGATCCACTTTGACTTAAGTTTTGTGCATGGTGATAGATATGGGTCTATTTGCAGCCTTCTACATGTTGATATCCAGTTATGCAAGCACCATTTGTTGAAGATGCTTTCTTTTTTCCATTATACACTTTTGGCTTCTTTGTCAAAAATTATATGTTCATAGGTGTGTGGTTTAATGTCAGGGACTTCAATTCACTTCCATTGGTCCACATGTCGGTTTTTATGCCAGCACCAAGTTGTTTTTATTACTGTAGCTCTATAGAAGAGCTTGAAGTCAGGGATCGTGATGCCTCCAGAGGTTGTTTTATTGTACAGGATCCTTTTGGCTATCCTGGCTTTTTTGTTTTTCCATATGAAGCTGAGTATTATTTTTTCCAGGTCTGTGAAGAATTGTGTTGGTATTTTGATGAGGGTTGCATTGAATCTGTAGATTTCTTTTGGTAAAATTGCCATTTTTACTATGTTAGTCCTGCCTATCGATGAGCATGGGAGATCTTTCCATTTTCTGACATCTATTTCAAATTCTTTTTTCAGGGACTTGAAGTTCTTGTCATATAGGTCCTTTACTTGCTTGGTTAGTGTTACCCAAGGTATTTTATAACATTTGTGGCTATTGTAAAGGGTGATGTATCTCTGATTTCCTTCTCAGCCTGTTTGTCAGTTGTATATAGGAGGGCTACTGATTTTTTTGAATTGATCTTGTATCCTGATATGTTTCTGAAGGTGTTTATAAGCTGTATCAGTTCCTTGGTTGAATCTTTGGGGTCACTCAAATATACTACCATGTCATCTGCAAATAGGGAAAGCTTTACTTCTTCCTTCCCAATTTGTATCCCCTTAATCTCCTTATGTTGTCTTATTGCTCTGGCTAGAACTTCAAGTACTATATTGAATAAGTATGGGGAGAGCAGACAGTCTTGCCTCATTCCTGATTTTAGTGGATTTGCTTTGAGTTTCTCTCCCTTTAATTTGATGTTGGCTGTTGGCTTGCTGTAAATTGCCTTTATTATGTTGAGGTATGTTCCCTGTATTCCTGATCGCTCCAAGACCTTTATCATGAAGGGGTATTGGATTTTGTCAAATGCCTTTTCTGCATCTAGTGAGATGATCATGTGGTTTTTTTCTTTGAGTTTGTTTATATGGTGTATTACATTGACATACGTTCATATGTTGATCCACCCTTGCATCCTTGGGATGAAGCCTACTTGATCATGGTGTATAATTGTTTTGATGTGTTCCATTTGATTGGAAAGTCTTTTCCCAACCTTTTATTCTTAGGTAGTGTCTATCTTTGAATTTGAGATGTGTTTCTTGTATGCAGCAGAAAGATGGGTCCTGCTTTCGTATTCATTCTGTAAGCCTATGTCTTTTTGTAGGTGAATTAAGTCCATTGATATTAAGGGATATTAATGACCAGTGATTGTTCATTCCTGTTATTTTTTGGTGGTAGTGTGTGTGTACTTCTCTTCTTTGGGGTTTACTTCTGTGGCTTTATCTATTGTCTGTGTTTGAGGGTGTATCTGACTTCCTTAGGTTGGAATTTTCCTTCTAGTGCTTTCTGTAGGGCTGGGTTTATGGATAAATATTGTTTCAATCTGGCTTTGTCTTGGAATGTCTTGCTCACTCCGTCTATGATGATTGAAAGTTTTGCTGGGTATATTAGTCTAGGCTGGCATCCATGGTCTCTTAGTGTCTGCATTACATCTGTCCATGTTCTTCTGACTTTCAAAGTCTCCATTGAGAAATCAGGTGTTATTCTGATGGGTTTGTCCTTGTAAGTCACTTGGCCTTTTTCCTTAGCTGCCCTTAATATTCTTTCTTTATTCTGTACATTTAGTTGTTTAATTATTATGTGGCAAGGGGACTTTTTGGGGGGTCTAGTCTGTTTGGTGTTCTATAGGCTTCTTGTATCTTCATAGACATTTCCTTCTTTAAGTTGGGAAATTTTTCTTCAATGATCTTGTTGAATATATTTTCAGTGCCTTTGAATTGGTATTCTTCTCCTTCTTCTATCCCTATTATTCGTAGGTTTGGTCTTTTCAAGGTGTTCCAAATTTCTTGGACATTTTGGGTCATGACTTTGTTGGCTTTAGTGTTTCTTTGACTGATGAATCTATTTCTTCTACCGTATCTTCAATGCCAGAGATCCTCTCTTCTATCTCTTGCATTCTGTTGGTTATACTTGCATCTGAAGTTCCCGATCGTTTACTTAGATTTTCTATTTCTAGCATTCCATCTGTTTGTGTCTTCTTCATATTTTCTATTTCCCTTTGCAGGTCTTGGACTGTTTCCTTCATTTGTTTCATTGTTTTTTCATGATTTTCTTTCAGTGCTTTATTGTTTTCTTCCAGGACTTTATTGTTTTCTTCTACTTTAATTGTCCTGTCCTCTAGTTTTTTTTATAGCGTTCTTCCCATTTTTTTTGTCTTTTCTTCTATATAAGCCCCTACCTTCTTCATGATGTTATTCATATGGCTGTTTTCTTCTGCTTCTTCCAATTTTTGATGTTTAGGTCTAGATGTTGGAGGAGGGCTAGGTTCTGGTGATTCTGTATTGCTCTTCATTTTGTTGTATGTACTTCTGCCTTGTCATCTGCCCATCTCCTTGTGATTCGTTCTTGGTCTTATCAGCGCACTTGGTCCAGACAGAACTGACAGATTCAGGAAGTCTCTCTCTCTTGTCCAGATGGGAACTCCGGGGCTGGATGGGAGCTCTTATCCAGACAGGAAGTCCAGATGGGACTCACTTGTCCAAATAGGAAGTCCAAGGCAGGATGGGCACTCTTGTCCAGAAGGGAAGTCCGGGGCAGGATGGGAGCTCATGTCCAGAAGGGAAGTCCGGGGCAAGATGGGAGCTCTCTGTTCCAAAAGGGAAGTTCGGGGCAGGATCTCAAAATGTTTTAATAACTTAGTTTTTTTTTCTTTTTTTTCTTTTTCTTTTTTTAATGTATGAGACATATCGGCTCCTGGCAGCACCAATCTACTTCAGAGAAGATATGGGCATTGAAGAAACTGCACATGGAGCTAAATTTTATTGTGGCAAAAATTAGCCACTGGGCAACAAAGTGCCCTCACATCAACTGCTGACATTATGCTATCCAAAATGGACAAATGGAACACAAAGCAAAGAACTACAGATCCTTGCCAAGACAAGTGTTGTTGCAGCTTTGGCAAGAGGTGTCACCTGAGGCCAGGATAGTATGGCACTATCCTTGAAGTGGCTTTTCAATCTGGAGAAGGTAGAGTGCCCCTTTCTTCAAAGGCAGCTAAACAGGCAGCAGACTGATGGCTTCTGGTGTGCAGTGAAACAGTAGCTGAAACAGATGTTCTTGAAAGAGTAACTAGACTTATGGAGTCTAACCTCTCAATGGTAGACTGGCATTTAATAAAGGAGATGAAGCCATCCACAAGCCAAGAAGAATGGGATGCCAAGATGAAGTTCCCAACAAGCTGAGAAGAATAGGCAGCTGAATTCCAAAAACACCAGCAATTTCCAGAATTTAAAATCGTCAATCATGACAGGACACTGGTGGAATTCAAGTTTATCTGGTACATGGAATACTCTCACTGAATGTGAGGTAGAGTTGTAGGCCTTGTGTACATCCTACTTCACAAATGAGTCTGTCAGATATGCTAAGCCTGTAGGCTGAATAGATGATGCCCCAATGTGCAGAGAAACCTCAGGTGACTGTCCAGGCAGCTGGCTGTTTTTGTCAACTTATGTTTTTTTGGAAGTCTCTTGTTTGCACTTCTTGTTTTAGTAGGCAATATCATTTTCTTCTTGGGTCTCTGAAGGAGTTGAAGATTAGACAGTTGTTGTTACAGCTTTCCTTGTTAAGAAATTTCAGAAAAGAAACTCACTAAGAAAGTGTAAAGTATATAGATTTCAAAGACATTATAAGATAGTTTTCTCTTCGTAATATAAGTTAGGATAGATAGTTAATCAGGTACATTTTTGACTTACCAAAATAGGATAGATAATGGAATATTTTCTCTGAGTTTGTCAAATGCAAATGGATTAAACATTGTTGCTGTATTTATTGCTTGTATATATTGTATATAGTTATTGTTCTTATTATAGTTTTTCTTATATTAGTTATAACTTTTTTATTCTTTTTTATTTTTATTAGAAAAGAGGGAAAATGTGGTGATATTTTATTTGTGCTGAAATGTGGTCATATTTTATTTGTATGTTAATAAATAAAGTTTGCCTGCAGATCAGAGGAAATAGCAAGCCATTTTATGTAAACACAAAAATCGGTCAGTGGTAGCACATACCCTTAATTCAATCACTTGGCAGGCAGGGTCTCTGTGTGTTCAAGGCCATACTAGGGAACATGCCTTTAATCCCATTACCAACCATAGAGACATGGAGGTCTGTACAGTCAGGCAGTGACAAGGAAGTAAGGTAACTGGGCTAAAAGCCAATGAGAGGGCAGAAGAGCAAGGCAATAAATGCATGGGTAGACATGAAGTAGCATACTTAGGAATCTGTGGTGTGGTGAGGTAAGGTTAGCGGGTGGCTATTCTTATTTCCCTGATCCTTAAGGCTTTTGCCCCTATATTTGGCTACGTGTTTTTTATTTAATAAGACTGCATAGAAATTCATCTACCATTAATCTCCTCGAAATTGATATGTAAATTAGGTTCAGGTCATGAATATTTAAAATTTTTATTGAATAAAAAATGAATAAACAATTTTTATTGTTTCTTTTTGAATGTATGTATGTGTCCCTACATAAGTTCATGCACATCATTTCTGTACAGGTTCCCATAGAGTACTGAACTCTGTCATGTAGATGTTGAGAACTAAATGCAAGTCTTCTGTAAGATTAATGAAGACAGAAAGTAATTACTTAGAAAACCACCAGAAACTTCTAAGTATGAAACAGAAGGCTTAGTACAATATCCAGAGATCTCTTTCTTTACAAAGGTTCAATAAAATCCCAAATTTAGGAAAGTGGGGATACATACCGATATATGATGTGGTAAATACATGATACATGATATGAGTATTCTTATAGTCAACATTGTTAGATATAGTATTCAGTTACTAATGACACGAAGTGATAGAATAAAATGATTTTGTATGAAAAGCAATTAGCTACAAGTATTCAAAAAATTTTGTCACCTATACAGCCCATGTTTGTCAAATGATTATTTCAATAGGGTGGATTGCTAAAAAAAATGACAGATAGTTTTAGTCTCATTGGCTTGTCCTCCTAAAAAATGAAATGAACGTACTTAAAGGACATTTATGACCAGTGTGATAGCTCAGCAATTAAAATCCTTGGACCTAAAGCTGATGACCTGGGTTTATCCCCAGATCCCACATAGTTGTTGGAGGTAGTCAACACTTAGAAGTTGTCTTCTCACCTCCATGAACTTCCATATACATCATTTACCAAATTAATTAAACAAAATGTAATGAGCTTGTTTTAAATGTAATAACCATTAAGAATAAAGGGTGTTTACAACAATAAGTATAGAAAAAATTAAATAAATGTTTTATTATTACCTTATGCATATGTATGTGAGATGGGTGATTGATTATGTCTGCACAACTACAGAAGCAGGTGAGAATCATCCAATACTACTGTAGTTAGAGTGACAGGCAGTTATAAGATACCTGATAGGAGTGCTGGGGACTGAACTCAGGCCATCTGCAAGATTAGTACATTCTCTCAACAGCTGAGCCTACTTTCCAGTTTCTGAGTCAATTTAACAAATTACATTTGCCCATAAATTCATTGATCTGGATAAAAAGGCTTAAACTACTGAAGCACATTATCATTTTCTACAATTACCCAAGGATTAAGCTCAACTAAAATCTCATTTTCTACAGTTGCTACAGTGGGAATTACAAATAATGAATGGGGTGCTATTGCTAAACACAAACATTCTGTGTTGCCACTCTCGCTTAAGGATCTTGTGTTATCTTGCTCATACTGTTCATCAGTATCTAGCTCACTTTGAATACACTCGTAAAGTCTGGGTCACACAGAGATGGAAATTAGAAAAGGAGGAAGCTGCTGTCTGCTCTGAAAGATGATGGAATCAAGATATAGTATGTTTTAGTGCTATGTATGTACATAGATTTCTACTTTTGTGATATGGCTCCTGTTTCTTGTGAACAAAACTTGAGAGATTGGTGTCCCTACTGTCAGATAAACATACAAGTAGGGCGTACTTATTTCTATTTATTGCAGTTTTCAATCATTAATATTAAATTTATAAAACATTCAAATTTCACTTTAACCCTTCTTCCCAACTACATCAAAGACCTCAGAATTAAGTATTCTCAGGTTTTAGGTGGAAACTCAAGCTGTTAGGCACAATTTTTAGCCAGAAGTTTTCTTGGTCCCACTTCTGTAACCCCGTTGTCCCGCTGCTCAGACCCAAGTAAACACACAGAGGCTTATATTAATTAAAACTGTTCAGTAATTAGCTCAGGCCTACCACTGACTAGATCTTACACTTTAACTCAGCCCATTTCTGTTAATCTATATTGCCATGTGTTCTGTGGCTTTACCTGTGTGCCATTACAAGCTGCTCCCTGGTCGGCAGTCTGGCATCTCCTTGTGTAGCCTTCCTCTTCCCAGAATTCCCCTTGTCTGCTTATCCTGCCTATACTTCCTGCCTGGCTACTGGCCAATCAGCATCTTATTAAACCAGTGTACAAAAGCATTATCCCACAGCAGGCTTCATTGGATGAGTCAGGGAGACTTCCTGGCCAAATAAACCACAAGAAGGCTCCCTAAGAAAAGGGAACCATTTTATCCCAAGACACAGTAGAATGCAGTAACTGAGCCATTGTTGCAGATGATTATGGTATTGTCCTGCTCAGAGTGTGCATCAGTGTCAAAGAAGAGAGGAGAAACTCTCAGCCAAATTGCACAGAGAATAATTTGGATGATCATGCAGATGGCAAAGATGTAATTGGCTGCCCATGAAACCAGGAAGCACTCCATCCTTCTTCGAGGGGCTGTGACTTTGAAAGCCAGAAGCACAGTAATTGTTTTGGCCAACACAGTAGAAACTGCACAGTGAATACTACTCCAAATGTGAATTGCTGCCAGATGGCAGTAGCTGAGTTGGGATGGCCAATGAATAGCAAGGAACACAGGAAACAAAATATGAGTGAGATGAATAAGTTGTAGCTGAGATTCTGGTTATTGGCCTTCACAATGGGAATGCCATGGTACTTGACAAAAACCCCAGGAATCACAGCTATGAATGTAGGTAAGCACAAAGCTATTATGGCAAGAGCCAACCCCAAGGGGGTCTTCACAGTTCATAAAGATCACATCTTTGTCAATGCACAGATTCGGCTTTGCATTGGCATACTGGTCCTCTAGACACTTCACACACTGATCCATATCTGATAGAGAAAAGGAAGTGTGGGTAGTTCAGATGTAGCATTTTTATTATAGGACATTTCAATGATGTGTGTTGAAGAAGTAGTGTAATATCTTCTAATAATGAGTTTAAGAATTGTTATGTATACCACCTTTCTATACACACTCTCCTATAATCTTCCACTCAGCCACTTAATTTACCTGGCTATTGGACATTAGTGCAGAACAGAAATTCCTTTCTTTCTGTAATATGCAATGGAATTTTAAATTAACTCCATGTACTTTTGATGTCTAAGTGAATGTGTGCCTTTGACAGCAGCTGAGTGAAGAGACTAAATACACTGTGGTATTTACACGCACACACACACACACACACACACACACACACACACACACACAAACACACCTACCTACCATCTCTCCCAGATCCACTATGCCTCCATTTCCCTTGCAAAAAGAGCAGTACTCCAAAAGACAAGAACCAAAGATGACAAAAACAATATACAGTAATACAAGGCAAAAAGAACACTTCTTTAAGTGTTTCTCACCAATTTGACTTTCCTCTTTTAAGAATTTTCTATATAGATCTGGACCCCATTTTAATTTTTTTCATTTTTCTTTATTAAGAAATTTTCTACTCACTCTACTTACCACCCACAGATCCCATCTCCTCCCTCCTCCCACCCCCCAATTCTGCCTCCCAAGTCAGCCCACATCCCCACAAACCCCAAATCAAGGTCTCCCAGGGGGAGTCAGCAGAGCCTGTCACACTGAGCCTAGGCAGGTCCAAGCCCCTTCCCAATGCACCAAGGCTGTGCAAGGTGTCACACCACAGGCACTGGGATCACAAAAGCCTGCCAATGCACCAGGGGCAGATCCTGATCTCCTGTCTGGGTGCCCCCAAAACACTTCAAGCCAAACAACCATCTTCCATATCCAGAGGGCCTAGTCCAGTCCCATGGGGGCTCCACAGCCACTAGTTTACAGTTCATGGACTTCCACCAGTGTGGCTGGTCATCTCTGCACATCTTCCCATCATGGTCTCAATGTCCCCTGCCTGCTGAATCCCTCCTCTCTCTCATCGATTGGATTCCTGGAGCCCAGCCTGGCACCTGGCTGTGGATCTCTGTATGTGCCCCCATAGGTCCCTGGACAAAGGCTCTAAGATGGCGGCTAGGGTATTCACTAGACTGGTCACCAGAGTAGACCACTCCAGTCACTCCCTAGACCACTGCCAGTACTCCCAGGTGGGGACATCCTTGTGGATTCCTGAGAGCCTCCCTGGTACCCTGCCTCTTCCTATTCCCATGATGTCCTCACCTATTATGGTATCTCCCTCCCTGCCTTCCCACTCTGTCTCTGTTCCAGCTGGACCCTCCCATTTCCTTATTTTCTCATCCCCCACTCCTCACCCTCCATGACCCCCCCCACTCCCAGTCCGCTCATGTAGATGTCATCCACTTCTCCTTCACGGAGTCATCCATGTGTCCCTCCTAGGGTAATTCCCTGTTAGCTAGCCTCTCTGGAGCTATGGGTTGCGGTCTGGCCATCCATTCCCTCACATCTAGTATCCACTTATGAGTGAGTTGATACTATGTTTGTCCTTCTGAGTCTGGGTTACCTCATTCAGGATATTATTTTCTAGTTCCATCCATTTGCCTGCAAATTTCATGAGGTCATTGTTCTTTACTGCTGATTAGTACTCCATTGTGTATATGTACCATATTTTCTTTATCCAATCTTCAGTTGAGGGGCATCTAGGTTGTTTCCAGTTTCTTGCTATTGAGAATAATGCTGAAGTGAACATAGTTTAGCATGTGTCCTTGTGGTATAAATGAGCATTCCTTGAGTATATGCCCAAGAGTGGTATATCTGTGTCTTGAGGAAGAATTATTCTCAATTTTCTGAGAAAGCACCATACTGATTTCCAGAGTGGCTGTACAAGTTTGCATTCCCAACAACAATGGAGGAGTATTCCCCTTGTTCCATACCCTCTCCAACATAAGCTGTCTTCAGTGTTTTTGATCTTAGTCATTCTGACAGGTATAAGATGGTATCTCAGATTTGTTTTGATTTGCATTTCCCTGATGACTAAGGATATTGAGCAATTCCTTAAATGTCTTTCAGCCATTTGAGATTCTTCTGTTGAGAATTCTCTGTTAAGCTCTGTAGCCCATTTTTTTTAATTGGATTTTCAGTATTTTGAAGTCTAGCTTTTTAAGTTCTTTATTTATTTTGGAGATCAACCCTCTGTCAGATGTGAAGTTGGTGAAGATCTTTTCCCCTTCTGTGGGCTTGGACCCCATTTTTAAATTGCATTATTTAGTTTTTGATACATAGTTTCTTGAGTTCTTTGTATATTTTTGGATATTATTCCTCTGTCAGATACAGAGTTGGTAAAAACTTTTCCATTCTGTAGGCTGGTGCTTTCCTTGAATGACAGTGTCCTATGCCTAAGAGGAGCTTTTCAGTTTCATGAGGCTCTACTTATTAATTGCTGGTCTTAGTGCATGCACTAATGGTGCTCTTTTCAGAAATTATTCTCCCATTCCAATGAGTTCAAGGCTACCCCTTATTTTTCTTCTCTGTCAAATTCAGTGTATCTGGGTTTTGGTGAGGCCTTTGATAAATTTGAACTTGAGCTTTCTGCAGGGTGATTGTTATAAATCTATTTGACTTTCTTTTCTGTAAGCAGACATCCAGTTATGTGAGCGCCATGTGTTGAAGATGCCATATTTTTTTCAACTCTGTATTTCTGCCTTCTTTATCAAAATTAAGTGTCCATAGGTGTATGAGTTTATATCTAAGACTTCAATTCTGCTTCATTCTTCAACCTGTGTATTTTCTGCCAATACTATGTTGATTTTATTACTCTGTCTTTTTAGTACAACTTGAAATCAGGAATGGTGAAACTTCCAAAAGTTATTTTATTGTTTATGATTATTTCATCTATTCTGATTTTGTTGTTGTTTAGCCATATGAAGATAATTATCCACTGAAAAACTGGAAATTGAGTTGGAATGGTACATTCTGATGATGAAGATAGGCTCTATTATTCCTGTTTGAATTCCTAAATTTTTGGTTCCCAGAATGCTTTCACTTTGGATCATTTTTTTTTATTATTGATTCCATTTCTGTTTGTAGGTCTTGTAGTATTTCATTTTCTTCCCCTGTTTGTTTGTTTTCTTGGATTTCTTATTTTAATTATTAGTACTGTCACAAACACTACATCCTGACTGGAGTATCCCCGATCTCCACTCCTTCCTACTCCTCCCCCCAAGAACAGGCCTCCAAGAGAGGTCAAGCAAACACAGCTTAATAAGATGCATTTAAACTAGGCACAAATTCTTATATCAAGGGCAGATGAGGCAACCAAGTAAGAGGAAATGCATCTCAAGAGCAGGCAAAGGATTTAGAAACACCCATCTTCCACCATTAGGAGTCCCCAAAACACTCCAAGCTAAACAACCATAGTATGTCCAGAGGACCTAGCACAGACCTATGAAGGCTCAGTGATTGCCACATCAATCTCTGTGAGCCCCTGTGGGTCATTCATTGTTTGTTCTCTGGACCATGTTCTCCTTGAATCCTGGATCCCTCTGCCTCCTACGATCCTTCGTCCTCTTCTTCCTGAGTGTTCCTGGTGTGCCACTGAATATTTTGCTGTTAGACCCTACATATTCTTCCATCAGCTGCCAGAGCCAGCCTCTCTGGTGTTGACTGGACTAGGCAGTGATCCATGAGTATGGCAAAAGAAATAAGAATCATTTCACTTATATTTTTTAGTTTTGATTTTGTGTTAGTCAGTTGTATTTGGTTCTACCCTAGGTCTCTGTGTCATCCATTTTCTGATTCCTGCCCATCCATTTCCTAGATCTCTATAAAGAATTTACTAAGTTCATCTTTAACAATCTTCATCATATTCCTAAAGGCTATTTTAAGGTCATGTTATTGGGCCTTGGCTATGTTAAAATATTTAGGGACTGCTGTGGTAGGGTTACTGGGCACTAGTAGAGACACAATGTCCTTGTTGTTTTTCACTTTATTTTTATGTGGATGACTAGACATCTAGGATTAGGAAGATTACAGTTCTATGTGCTGATATCTGTTTTTTTTATGGATGGGTATTTTGTGTCATGTATTCTCTTTCTTCTCTGGCTTTTAGAATAGTATGATGTATATGTGTTGCTTGGTAGAAATTTTTCTGGTGGCCTGTTATGTGCCGATACTGGATGCTCCAGGTAAAATGTGTTTCTGACAATTATAACATGACCCTTAGGAATGGGGTAGGGAAGGGTTCTGAAGTGGTTCAAAGGAAAAGGAAAGTAGATTGTCCCACCAGGATATACTTATTTAGTCTCCTTGGTATGAGGGTACAAGGTAAAGAGAGGGTACCATGGAAGGTCTGCTATAGAACTGGGGATGAAACTAAAGGTTTGGATATGGAAGGATATCAGGTGAAGTAATGATCTACACTTAGCCTAGTTTTTTCTTGACAGGAATAGCATTTTTGGTAGCAGGGAGTGCTTTCTGGGTTTATGGCGCTGTGATAAAGCAAAGACTATGGAGAGAGAGTGTAGGAAGAGAAGATCATTGGTATCCACAAGAGATGGGGCAGGGGCAGGGATGGCTTCAGAAGAAGGTCACTTGCAGAGCTGGGGTTGAGCCCAAGGCATTGGTTCTGGGGGAACAAAGGAGAGGTGAAAATCTTCAATCATCTTACAAGGGATGCTGGCAGGAATTGCCTGAGGTTTTAAGGCAAGGGAATCATGGTATGTCAAGACACACTAGATTGTAGTAAATGAGTCCCTGTCACACACAACGATGATGTAACCATGCTCTCAGTGTGCATCATTGCCAATAGAGGGAGGAGAAACTTCCAGAAAGATTGCACAGGAAATAATTTGAATGAGGGTACATATAGAAATGATGTACTTAGATGCCCCTGAAATCAGTTAGTACCTCAAACTCCTACCAATTCCTGTGACTTTGAAAGCCAGAAGCACAGTAACTATTTTGGTCAACACAATGAAAACAACAGCAGTGAATATTTCTCCAAAGTGATTTTCTGCAGGATTCATCTTACTGAGTTGGGATGGCCAATGAAAAGCGAGGAGCACAGGCAAAAAATAAGTGATATGAGCAAGGTTTAGCTGAAAGTGTGGTCATTGGCTTTCACAATGTTAGTGTCATGGTGCTTCACAAAGACCCCAAGAACGTACATGTGAATTAGGAGAAGCAAAAGGCCACTAGGGATAGAGCCATCCCAGGTGTTCCTCATAGGTCATAAAAATTACAGCTTTGTCAAGCCACTGGTTCTGCTCTGTGTTTGCATACTGCTCCTATGCTCACTTCACATATTTACTTTCATCTGATGGAGAAACAAATTATGATTAGTTCAGCTTCAGCATATTTATTTACAGGTATTTTCCATTAAGTGTGTTGAAGGAGATTTGCAATATTTTTTTGTAGCTGAGGATGTAATTGAAGGACATTAGTGAACAGACATGTTTCCTTTTCCAATGCTCATTATCTTTATTTAAAATGAAACCAAAGAATCATTCCCTTTTTTCTGTTTAACTGTATTGATGAAATCATATATCATGTTTTCAGAAAGCGAAGAAACAATTGATACATTTTAGATGCTAAGATGAAATGAATTATTAGAGGGAATGAAGAAGGGCAAGGCTTGTTCAAGCCATGTTTACCATACTTGGACAGGATATAGTCCTTTCAGAATCAGTAAGGTCTAGGTGTGTGTACATGTAAAAGTAACAAAAGAGCTCATGAATATCCATGAGATTGACTTCTTATAGGGTAAGTAGGAGGGTGAGAATGAAAGAAAAAAGTTATATAAATATAACTTTGATGTTTGAAAACTGCAAAAAAAGATAAATATATTTTCCCTATGTTTTTTTCCTTATCTGGCAATATGGACACTGTATTCATGAGTCTTGTTTGTAAGAAGGAGTAGTCCTATCAATGATGGTAGAAATCTCTGTAATACTTAGCATTACAGATCTTACATCTTGATTCCATTATCTTTGGGGGCAAACAGCATCTTCCTCGTTCCCTAATTTCCATCTCTGTGAAACCCAGACTCTGTATGTTTTCTCAATGTGGAATAGATACTGATAAACAACATGAGAACAATAATGCAAGAGCTCTTAAGAAAGTGCAGTAATATAGAACTTTGGGTTGAATAATAATACCCCATTCATTATTTGTAGTTTGCACTGTGGTAACTTTAGGAAACATGATTGAAATTGAGATGAACCATTTGATACTTGAAGAAAGTGAAGATTTGCTTCCAGATACTAAGTCTTTTTACATAAAAGAATGGATTTATAGACACATGTAATTAGTTAATCTGTGGAAAGTTGGCTCAGCTGTAGAATGTACTGTTCTTGCATATGACCTGAGTTCAGTCTACAGCACTCGTATCAGATCTCTCATAACTGTCTGTAACTCTAAATACAAGAGCATTGGATGCTTCTCACCTGCATCTGTACTTGGGTAGACATAACCACCCATCACACATACATACAATTAAAGGCATAATAAAATATTTTTGTTTAATTGTTGT
>CABHPQ010129740.1:0-29410 GCA_902168405.1 Peromyscus aztecus | reverse complement strand
CCCAAAGAATCCCCAAAATCAATTAAAAACAAAACAAAACAAACAAAAAACCACCTCGCTCTTCTGTCTTTCCAACACCTCTTCCACATCTGGCTTAACAAACTAATGCATGCACACACTTTTGTGGTATGGAAGCTGTCATCACCCTTATAGACTTGCTGGAAAGCCAGGGTTCTACCTGCCCATGTCCCCTTCAGCCCTTTGCTTTGAGCCACTTGTCAGAAGATCTGTGCATGAGTTTTTTGTTGGCTATAAGGGAAATCAGGCAGGGTCACTGAGAGGAGAACTAGGCACAGGGTATGAGCTGCTTTGTCCCTCCACTCCCCTCTACCTCCCAGCCTTAATGATCCAAGAGAAGGGAGTACTAGTGGCAGTTGCTGTGACATTACCATAGTGCTACTCTTGTGTTCCCAGGTCAACCTGGCCTATGCCTATGAGACCAAAGATGCTCTGTGCCTGGTCCTGACCATCATGAATGGAGGTGACCTGAAGTTTCACATCTACAACATGGGAAACCCTGGCTTTGAGGAAGAACGAGCCTTGTTTTATGCAGCTGAGATCCTCTGTGGCCTGGAAGACTTACACCGTGAGAATACTGTCTATAGGTGAGCAGTGCTTCCAGAGTCTGGCTGGGCCCTTGCACCCCTCCAGCAATAGCCCAGGGCTCCTAGGAACCCAAGTGAGATAAGCCACTCTCCTATGGTATCTCTAACCATAAAGATTAGAGAAGCCAAGCTTATAAAATGATATTCTTCAAATTCCTCCTCTAAGGAGAGACTATGACCACCACCCCATCACCTAGCACCCAGGGATACTCAGTGGATCCTGGTGGCTATCTTGAATCAATCCCAGTGAGATGTGGGAAGAGTCACTGTCCATGGGTATCCCATTGCCCCATGTTCTGCCCCACCCTATTCTGAACCTCTTCTAACTTTCACCTTCCTCCCTCTCATCTTAACACCACAATGACCTGAACTCAGCAGAGCCCCATGCCAAGATGCTTCTCACAGTGAGCAGGGCTTCATGTTCTCATAGTGCAGAGGATTTTGAAAAGCTCTGTTGCCTCTTCTGCACTTTTAAAAAAGTTTTTTTTTTAATTTACATGTGTTTATGGGTTTGTCTGTATCAGTTCCTGCTGAGTCCAGAAGGGGCAATGGTTCTCCTAGAACTGGGATTACAAGCAGTTGTGAACCACCTTGATATGGGTGCTGGGAACCAAACTCTGGTCCTTTAGAAGAGTATTAAGTACTTTTAACCACTGAACTAACTCTCCTGTCTCCCCTCCTGCATTTTGAGTGAATATTGAATTATTCTCTTATGTGTTCAGGAGAAGGGGCTGATGTTTTGATACTGGCCAGTTACAACACATTTCTCAAGGGACCCACTGGAATCTAATTTTCGTAGCAAATTGATTTCTACCATCATCTGTCTAAAAAACAAAAACAAAAAACAAAAAACAAAAAAACCACTTGCCAGGCAGCAGTGGCACAGGACTCTAATCCTAGCACTCAGGAGGCAGAGCCAGGCGGATCTCTGTGAGTTCGAGGGCAGCCTGGTCTACAGAGTGAGATCCAGGACCGGCACCAAAACTACACAGAGAAACCCTGTCTCGAAAAACAAAATGAAACAAAACAACAACAACAACAAAAACCTGTGGTAATCACCTGAAAGGTAAGGACTTCTGATAGGAACTCAGCATGGACACTGTCAATCCTCACAGACGTCCAGGCACCCACACAGTCAGTTGATGACTTTGCATGGATTTCTGGGTAAGGATTATCTTGGGAGCCCAAGAGGATTTTAGAAACCAGAAAGAATGTTCCTGAGAGCTCCTGCCCCAAATGATAGTCCCTGCCTGTATTTCTGTTTTGTTTTCATTATAGTAAGAAGTCAGAAGGTTTCCCATAAGAGCTAAAAAAAAAAGAGCCTCTTTGATTACCTTTCACTTAAAAGTGTGTTGGGGTGTCGAGGAACAGACTCTAGAGTCCCAAATTCCCTTCCTCTAGGGCATCAAAGGCCTAAGGCAGTAATTCTCAACCTTCCTAATGCTGCAGCGATCCTTTAATATAGTTTCTCATCTTGTAGTGACCCCAATCATAAAATTATTTTTGTAGCTACTTCATAACTGTAGTTTTGCTACTGTTACGAATCATGATGTAAATATCTGTGTTTTCCGATGGTCTTAGGCTACCTCTGCTTTCAAAGGGTTGTTCTATACCAAAGGGGTTGCAACCCACATATTGAGAACCACTGGCCTAAGGTATTCCTCCTTGTCTTGACTACCTGCCCTAAATTGTCTGTAGATCTGATCCTGTCTAGTGGTTCCTGGCAATGTGTTGTTTCCAACCCATGGCCACTGGTTTCTTGAGTTGAGAGGTCTTGCCCTTATTTGGAATTGCTAGCACATCAAAAGAAACGCATGTAAATAATAAAAAGCAGCAAAACTGGTTTGTAATAAAGAAGGGTATGCAAATACCCATCTCATTGGGTACAACTGCCCAGGATTTGGGTACATGAACCACTTCCCGCAAGGACAGCTGCCATCAGTTAAACAAACAAAGCTGGCTGGTGCAGAACTGTCAGCCCTGGGGTGTAACAAGGTACACATCCCAATCTAAGCTGCAACTTTACCCAGCTTTCACTGGGAAATCCAGAGTCTTCTGCCTATTCCCCTCTCTAGGAAGACAGAGGTTCCCCTTTATGAGCAAAAGCCTTTCACCGAATTAAGGAGACACTGGGCTCTGACACAGCAGGACTTAGGGCATATGCCTCCGGGTACCCTTCCATAGGTGTCTTTCCTCTGGTCCATTTTCACCTCACAGCATTCTTCCCAGTGTTATTGCTGGTGCTCTGGCTTGGTGCCTTCTCTTAGTTTGTTTCCAGGACCTGCTCTGTGTACAGGATATTCTGTGACATCAGGTCTTCCCAGCCCTCCAGGGAGTCTCTGAACATACTAGCCAGTGTCCTCTGCCCCCATGGACCACCTGTGTGTGTGAGGACAAGCACTAGAATTGGCCTTTCCTATCCCCCTAGTTACGCTCTAGGAAAGAGAAGAAGCCAATTGCAAACTCCAGCATTTCTGTTAAGTTACTGGGAAGAGAGAAATGATCTCACAATGGTCTTGACCCAGAGAGACCAGACTACCTCAGCTCAGAGGTGGGAGGCAGACATCTTGTGGCACCTGGGCCTGACTAGCCCCAGAGGGTCAGCCCAGATGCAGTGTGTCTTTGCTGCTTAGAATGGCCATGCTCAGATGCCTGTTGTTTTCACCTTGCAGAGATCTGAAACCAGAAAACATCCTGCTGGATGATTATGGTAAGTCAGGGGCTGGAAGCTGGGGGCCTTTTCTGTTACAGTAGCTGAGACTACTGTCCCAAGTTACCCAGAGCAGGGGCCTGCAGAGACTCTCAGGAATGGAGGGGGTTGGGCCAGGACCATGGGAAGGGTTATAGGTCCGTAGGGCAGACGACCCCATTCCTGTTCCTTACTCCTGGACCTGAGGCATGATCCTTCTTTGTGAAGCAGTGTAGCTCATCTGACTCTGACATCAGAGCCAGTGTCAGTAACAGAGAGTGACAACCAAAAGCAAAGGAGGCGAAGGTTTGGAGGCTTTGGGTAGTGCTGTACGTCCATGCCACTTGTCCTGCTTTTTGTCCTGTTTGTGAAGCAGAAACCTCAGGACTGTCCTGGACACTATGAGGACTGTGTAGTGAGGGTACTACATTACAGCCCACGGAAAACAGCGTGTTGACTCCAGCCAGCTGTGAACATGTCATTATCTGTGTACTGTCACTGTTACTTGCCCTTGGGTATAAGCATATGGATAGTATTCCCTCACACAGTTCAGTCCCTTTCACCTGCAGAGTAGTTTTCTCATGTGCCTGACTAGGTCTTCCCATCTCCACAGAGTGGCAGATGGCATCCAAGTGTCCATCTTACATATAATAAGCCTGCGACTCAGAGGAGCCAGCCTGACCATGGCAGTGATACTACCAAGTCTCCTGCATGTTCCTGGGATACATAGCTCCCCTCCCGCTTCTCGATTTGATGACCTGGAGAGAGCTGTGTGTGGAGGAACAGGGAGCACAGGGTCCTCCAATAGGTCCAGGCCACAGTATATTCTCTGAACTACTCACACTGAAGTCGCACAGGGGCAGTCTACTGCTGGTACTCACATACTCTCTTCCCCTTTCCTGTTAGGTACCACAGAGCTGGAGGCCATCTAAGATACTGAGGCCTGACAGGGTATTTATGGACAATGGCATGTGCTCCTTCCTGAGTGTGAAATGTAGCCATGACCCTGCCTAGGTAGAGGTAGGCAGCGATGCCTGGGCCTTGGGAGCCAGTTTGGACTCTGAACTCAGATTCCAGACCAAGCCCTGCCCTTCTCATTTCTCCATCTCTTTGAAGGGGAAAAAAAAACCCAACCACCTCCAAAGACCAATCAGGAAGGCAGGGAGTGGCTTCCCAAATTGCTTTACAGTTTTTTCCTCTTAAGCAAATTGTTGCAAAATGTCAAGAACCTCATATTTTTCCTGTGAAGCAATCCCAGAATCAGCCAGAACATTTTAAACTCTGTGACCTCAGCCTTCCGGGAAGCTCATTGGGGCATTAAATTTGACAGGTCAGCCAGTGGCCAGCCTTGTCCAAGCATCCTTCTGCATCTTTATTAATGTTTCCCTCATTATGTGCAATTTCTATGCATCTCACTTACCATCCTCCCAGGGTCACATGGTTACCCTGGGAGAACAGACTGAGGTCACATCTTCATTGGACAGAGGCCTTGTGAGTCTGTGTCCATGACCAGGGTGTCTACATGACCATAGGAACCCATTGACCTTGCTGTCCCCAACAGGCCACATTAGGATCTCAGACCTGGGACTGGCCGTGAAGATCCCTGAGGGAGACCTTATCCGCGGCCGGGTGGGCACTGTTGGCTACATGGGTGAGTAATACCTTGTGCCCATCACAACTCAGCCTCCCCAAGGCCATCACTCATAAGTCCTCCAGTCTCTTTTTTGTTTTGCTGGTCAGAAGTATTGTGCTAATTTTCCATAGGGATGCTTTGTAGGAGGACCAATCAGGTGGGGTGGTACAGTGGGACCCAAGGTGTGACCTAAACTGAGTTCTCTGTAACCCCCAACCACAAGCCCACCTAGGTCTCAAAGACAAGTCATCCTGGGAGTTTGGACCAGAGCCTGGCACTAACATTTCTAGGGGAGCCCTTGTTGAAGAAGGACCTACCTAGGTGAGGTGTCAGGTAGATCACTCTTTGGGGAGACCTCTGAGAAGAGGGAGGTCATTAAGAAGAGCTCTAAAATTAGAGGCGCCTACCATGTTTCCAAGCTTGGTTCTAAGTAGGGACCACCCTGCCTCCTCTCAGCCTGCTCTAAGACTAACATGCCGGGAAGAGACCTAGAGCTAAACTCTTAGAATCTCCTACCAATTAGGAGCATCTTTTGCTTCCTTCTACATTCCTTGTGTGTGTGTGTGTGTGTGTGTGTGTGTGTGTGTGTGTGTGTGTGTATCCCCAGTTACCCTGGGATGTAGGAGTCCCCTGAAAGCTCTAGGCTAGGTACCTGTTACCCTCTGTCCAGGCCTGCACCTGCAGATGATGTGTGGTATTCAATACTTTGTCTCTTGTTCTGGAGGATCCTTTTCAGACTACATAACACTTGGCAACCTGTGGGATATGTGTCTTTATGAATATGTGTATATATGACCACATGAATTCTGATCGTTAGATCTGATAGATCTGAGAGATACATAGAGAATAGATGGATAGGGGATGGATGGATGGATGGATGGATGGATGGTAGATATATGGGTGATGGATAGATGGATTGATGGATAAATGGATTGATGGATAAATGGATTATGGATGGACATATGGACAGATAGGCAGATGGATAGATAAAGATAGACCTATCCATGTACCTGCATGGAAATTTTTTTACATATTTGTATCACTCTTTTGGACACAGTTCTGAATGCTTTGTCTACACACAGCCTCTGTCATGTGTCCACTGGTGCATGTCATGTGTACATGCTTTTCATTCTAGCTGGCCTCAAGACATGTAGCTGTCTGTTTTGTACTTATGTGGTGAATCTGTGAGTCATTTTGTTAAAGTGGTAGGGAAGATACATTAAAAGATTTAAAAAGTATTATTTTTGTTATTTTGTGTGTATGAGTGTTTTGCCTGCATGTATGTCTGTGTGCCCTCTGTGTACCTAGTACCCACAGAGGCCAGAAGAGGTTGTTGGATCCCCTGAAACTCAAGTGGCCTGTAGTTGTGAGCTGCCATGTGGGTGCTGGGAATCAAACCCAGGTCCTCTAGAACAGCAACCCTGTCTCCCAAGAAATTATTTGAAGTCCAGGTAGATTGACTATATTCTCTAATTTAGGTGGGCACTCTTCTTCATTGAAATAAATATGTATGCAGTGCTTCCTGTGTGTGGAAGCCATGCCTGTACCTGGGGACAAAGCTGTAAAAGCTATGCTGTGTCTTCTGTCTGAGGAGACATTTCCATTCACCGTAATAAGAGTTCTGAAGCCTCTGTCAGAGCTCTTGGGCACAGTGAAGCACCATCAGAGAAGGCTTTCCAATCAAAGTGATATTCATACACCTGCTGGGTTGAAGTTGGGGGTTGGAAGGAAGGTAGCTCCAGCCCAAAACTCTAGTCCTTTTGTGAGAATGTCATCACCCTTGGGTGCTGCTAGGATGAGGAGCAGCACTGGTCTGAGTGCTTGGGCTGCATCCTGCTGCCTGTTGTCCCTCATTCTCTCCTCCTTCTGTCCTCAGCCCCAGAAGTCCTGAACAACCAGCGATATGGTCTGAGCCCTGACTATTGGGGCCTGGGCTGTCTCATCTATGAGATGATCGAGGGCCAGTCACCATTTCGAGGCCGCAAGGAGAAGGTTAAGCGGGAAGAGGTGGATCGCCGGGTGCTGGAGACTGAGGAGGTGTACTCCCCCAAGTTCTCTGAAGAGGCCAAGTCCATCTGCAACATGGTAAGCTCCTGGTGAGCCAGATGCTGCCCAGTGGTGGCCCTAGCCTGTGCCTAGAACATCAAACAGGCTGAAAGGACAGGAACAGAATATACAAAGCTGTGGGTGTTATAGCCCTCTATACCAGAATGGCTAGTGCTCCTTGATCTGGATGAGATGGTCAGAAAGGCTTCAGGGGAAGCCTGGCATATTGGGCAGGATGCCCTATGAACCAAGGAATGGGGATTGAATGAACACCATGAAGGTATGTAGCTTTGTGCAGAAGTCAGCAAAGGATAGAGATGATGGCTCAAGTTGGTTCACAAACAAGTTCCTGCTCTTGAACTTGGGCCTCCTTTTCCCTCAGCTCTGAATTCTAAACACTGGCTTGAGGGCAGGGACTACAGGAGGGTATTGATATATCCTTGGAGTCTTTGAACATACTCTCATAGTTTTCTATTCACTATGTGGAAAGGTGGTCACAGCTCAAGTTATGTATATGACAGCATCTGTGAATGGGCAGGACATACAAGTGAGGAGGATTAGACTGGCTGGAGTGGGTTGGGGTCAGATATTAGACATATTGAGCAGCCAGAAAGAGAAAGGAGTGGTAGGGGCCATGATGTCCTCCCTGGAATGCTGTCCCTTCCCTCAGCCCTGATGGACACTGTTCCATGACTGGTCCTTAGGCCCTTCCTTTGACTTTGTGTGGAGTCAGGCACTTCCTGCTCTTGCCTGGCTCTCAGGCTCCCAAGTCTCACCACAAGCAGATGCCCTCTGATGCCAGCCATAGGGGGACAGAAAAGACTTGAGTGACTAGCTCCACACACTTGCAAGCCCATAGACTACCTTCCCCTGGAGCCACACTTTATCTGGAGCAGCAGAAAAGCCCAGACTGAAAGAGGCCTCTCCTCTTGTTACTCTGTCTGAGTCCCCTAGTGGCCCTGGGACAGGCTCAAGTGTATACACACAAATAGCCCAGGGTGGAGCTTAAGGAGGGCCAGGACTAGAAACCTGAAAGGAAGCAGCTAAGCTTCTACATTTAGAGGGCTTCTCAGCTGAAACTAACAAAACAAGCCTTGCTGACAATGTCTGCTGTGCTACACCAGGCCCCTGACACTAAACTGTAAAGTTCAAAAGGTGATTCCCCCACCCTGGGTTGTGGCTTAGATACCTCACCCTTTCCTGCAGACACCCCTGCCTGGTCACTTCTGTGTCATAGAGCTATGGGAAAGATTTGTGGGTGGATCTACCATCTGATCAAGTCCAAAAGAAGAGGAAGTGTCCCTCTGCCCTGACATGTATAAAAGACATGATGAAGAATGGCATGTAACACACAGACCTTAAGCCCACAGCCTGTTAACCAACCTCAGAGAAGTACTGCAGCAGACTGTCACTGCAGTACAGTAGGGTGGAGACCAGAGGTCAGGAGTGTAGGAAGATGGCTGCTGGTGATACTTGTTGGTGCCATGGTCAGCTATCTATGTGGTGTGACAAGAGGATATCACAGTCTTAGGTCAGGGGCAGCAAATCTAAGAAGCAGGTCTCAAGAGACCTCAACAGGGACATGAATATGAGAGGATGAGGCAAACATGACCACTGTCACTGTAGCTGGTCTTGCTCCACACTGCCAGCTCTTGAAAAATGACATGGAGATTTTATTAATTATGAAAGCTTGGCCTTAGCTTAAGCGTGTTCCCAACTAGCTGTTTATATTATTCTATGTTCTGCCATGAAGCTCATCACCTCTCCTCAGTACCATATGTCTGGCTTCCTCATGTCTGGCTGGCAAATCTCCCACTCAGATTCTTTTCCAGAATTCCTATCTCTGCCCACTAATCCTCTTCTGCCTAGCTATTAGCCATTCAGCTCTTTATTAAACCAATCAGGAGGTGCCTTAGGCAGATGAAGTAAAACAGAGACACATCTTTACACAGTGTACAAAAAGATTATCCCAACAGAACCATCATCACCACCTCCCCACGCCCACTAACCCTCCACTTCAACCCCAGACACTGCTGTCCCTCTCCTGCCCCCTTGTGGCCATTGCAGGAAAGATGTTGGCTAAGTCTTACACTCTGGTCTGTAGCTGAAAAGTAACAAATGATTGAGCCCTCATCTTTGCCACGTGGCTCAAGCTTTGCTCTGTCTTCTCTTGTGGTCTTGGATTCTGGTCTGGACATACTCTTCTTTGTAATCCATAGCATCTCAGTCTGGCCACTCTGCTCTGCTGCAATGCTTGACCTGTAGTAAATCATGGAGGCAGCTATACAAACAGCAGGGAAGTTGTTCTCCATTACATCTTGGCAGCCGTGCCCCTTGATGTCTAGAAGTCCACACATCTAACTAACTTCCTTGTCCTCTGAATCTAATTCTGAGGCCCAGACATGCACCTTACTTAGACCTCTGTTGAGTCACTAACCCATCTCTACCTTCTTCACCCTCCTTTGTGCCCTCCAGCCATATTAGTCCAGATCACATGTCGTCTTCCACATCCAGGAAACCTACTCTGCCTTCTTCTCCCACCTCACTCTTACCTTCTCTCATGCTAATATACACTTGATAGCATTGCTTACAAACTGGTGACACCATAGGTGGATGTTTTGTTCTACCTGTATGGAGCATTTTAAAAATTTTTTGAAAAAAAAGGTTAACTTAATAGGCAAACTTTTCAAATAAAGAGATTTCATACTAAAAACCCGATTTTCTAGCACTTCTGGAAAGCAAACGTCTTGCTTAGCCATCATTCCTGCCTGGTAGTAGCTGATAAGCAACCTAGCCCTACTTCTTATCCTTTTTTCATCTTATCCTTGATGATGCTATGATCTGCCAGTGCTGTGGGCTCTTGGGGCTGTATTGACAGGCTCAGCCTCTACACAGCCTTGCTTCTTTGGTGTTTCTTGGAATGGAGAGAGCATAGCTCAGTTACATGTGGAAAAGAGAAACTCAGTGCCAGAGAGATGCCTCAGCAGGCAAAACATTTTTTATGCAAGCCTGGTGACCTAAATTCAAGTCTTGGAACCCATGTGAACGGTAAAGGGACAAAGCTGACTGCACGAAGACTCCGATCTCCACACATGTGCTGTGGCACTTACGCCCACACACAGTAATAAGTAAACATTGTAAAACACAATAAATCAGCTACCAGTCTGATAATGTACCACAGGGTAACTGAGGGCATGTTTCTACAAAGCTGTGATCTGGTGCTCACACTGCTGCCACTTCAGTTTTTCTAACTGGGGAGGTATCCCCATCTAAATTGTGAATTCTAGGAGGTGGCACTAGGGAGGCTAGAAGAGGGGTACTTGGGAGAGCTATGGCTATAGACATTCCTTTGCCCTCTGTCCTCTGGGCACAGGGAAAGGCCCAACCACATGACCTCATGGGACTCTCTTGTCACAGCTGCTCACCAAAGACTCGAAGCAGAGGCTGGGCTGCCAGGAGGAGGGGGCTGCTGAGGTCAAGAGGCACCCCTTCTTCAGGAACATGAACTTTAAGCGCCTGGAGGCTGGAATGTTGGACCCTCCCTTCGTTCCAGATGTGAGTAGCCACATTTGCTCCTAAGAGCTCTAAAGTCGTCTCTCCCAGACATGCTTTCTAGCGGACCCAGAGTTGTGCCTCACACAATGCCTCAAGTCAGCTAATCCAGCTGTCCTCCTGGAGTACTAAAGACTGCCCACTGTCCCTTCCTACACTCTGGCTATTTTGTGGCAGATCGTCAGAATATACTGGGGTGTGAGCCCTAGAGCTCCACATTGGTTGTCCAGAGACTTAGGTACTCTCTCCAGTATTGGGGACCTAGACACCCTTCAGTCATCTCACCTGTCCAATGAAGTCCAAGACACCTCTGCTCCCTGAACCTGCCAGGTACATTAAAGATTGAAATGACCTAAATGGTAAATGCTATAATGAGTATTGAGGACCACCACATTCAGTTCAGTTTAACTGAGCATCTACTGTCCAGTTAAATTAGGATTTTCCTTGAAGAAGCTCTACTGGATCTGTATAGCCCAGGCTCACACTTAACTCACACTCACAAAGGAGTCCCATCCAGCAAGCCCTTTTTGTGCCTCTGTACTTTCAAAGTCCCCACAGATTGAGGACTCTTGTTGGGGTTTGGAGGATGGAGCCAAGGACTGTGAAAACTACAGGAACATTGGAGATGAGAACTGGCTTGTTTCAACTCATGAAAGTCAACAGATGTGGTACACATCTCTTCCCAGCCTTCTGCTCAGTCATCTCAGGGCAAGAGCCTACATTAGACCAAGATGGGAATATTGGTACCACAGCAATTAGCAAATAAATACAAATCAGAGCTTTCAAGACCCTTTCCCAGAACCTGTTGTTAACCATTTGTTATCACAGCCCTGAGGAAGTGAGGAACAGTCCTTGCATATTTGGCAAGGTAAAGGTTCCCTGATCACCAGGGTAGGAGGGCAGCAGCAGATGTGGCAGCAGCAGATGTGGCAGCAGCAGATGTGGGGAGCTAGGACTAGCTGCTGGATGCTGAACAGTGTCCATGGTCACCCACTGGAGACCTCTGTAACCAGATGTGGCATCCACATCATAGGTCTGATTAGGGAATGTTTTTGACATTAGAAAGATTAAGTCAGTAAGTGTTGCAAACTCCACATGAGAGGAGGTTCAGCAGTTGTTGCAGGAAATTCAAATTATAACAGTGACTCTCAAAAATGGTTGCCCATTTGGAATCACCTATGGAGAAAGAAAAGTACTGATCCTGGTCTGTGGATGTAGTTCAATTGGTAGAATGCTTCTCTAACATGTATGGAATACTGGGTTTGATCCCCATCACTATATTAACCAGGTGTGTTGGTGCACATCTTCAATCCCTACACTTAGGAGATGAAAACAGAAGGATCAGAAATCCAAGATCATCCTCAGCTATATAGCATGTTTGAGAGGCCAGCCTGGGCTACATGAGGCCCTATCTCAAAAATGATGGAGAGCAGCTAAAGAGATAGCTCATCAATAAAGTACTTGCATTGTTAGCATGAGGACATGAGTTCAATCCTCAACACCTACTTGAAGTTGGATGCATTGATGTGTGCTTATATTCCCATCACTGAGAAGACAGACACAGGAGGATCTCTGGAGTTCACTGACTAGCCAGTCTTGCCTAATAGGGAGCTCCAAACCAATGAGAGGCCCTGTCTCAAAGGCAGTGTATAGTGTTCCTAAGCATGACACCCAAAATTGTCCCCTAGTATCCTACCCCCCAGGAAGTATTAATCTTGTACTGAGGCCCCAAATGGTCTTGGACCAAGCCTGGTCCATCGGAATTTTTCACATTTTGTTTGTTGTTTGGTAGATATTTTTAAGTTTGTTGAGAGCTATGGTACAGCCACTGCTCAGCATCCTTGGAGACTGTCTATAGTAACAGCAAGGACACAACAGTTCTAGGCTGGAGCTGGCCTTTGGGCTACCTATTGCTATGGTGATGGGATGAGATCACTCATGACACAGGATGTATTTCTCAACCTCTCCACATGTTCTAGGCTCTATGCCAGGCTCCAGGGGATGCATGATGAATAGTGTACTGGCTTGTTTCTGCCATGGAAGTCTCAGTCTGAAGAAGTGAAATGTCAGCAAACACTCCTTAAATAAAGTAGGACTAGGAGTCACAGGAAAAGAGTGGGACGTGGGAGGGGAGGGGATATAGTAGAGGTATAATCAGAATACTGGCTGGGCATGGCTAAAAGAAGAATCTTCCAGGCCATAGAGTGTTGTATGGAGGCAGCATCTCTGTTAGTCAGTGCAATTAGCCATCTAGGATTGTCCTTGTTTAGCACTGTAAGTCTTATGTCCTGAACAAACAGGGACAGTTGATCACCCTGGGTATGAGAATGCCCCCACCAGGCTTCAGGGCCCCTCAGCACACTACATAGAAGTCAACATTCCCTACCCTCAGTTTCACAGTACTCTATGGTCCATGTGGCATATGTACCCTGTACTGGGCAGCGAAGGCCCTTGGTATATCACTGGGGTAGGTAGGTGGTGAGGGAAGATTGTAAGCACAAGAAAGTGAAGCCCCTTATGAACTCCTGAAGATGACCTGCATCCATCTTGTCTACCCTCTGCCCCCAACCACCCATTCATAGTTCTTTTCATATCACCTTCAAGTTGTAGCCACATTCATAACCCATAAGCACTATTACTGGCTTAATGTTTTGTACTTCACCTGACTTTTTTTCAAAACCAAAATAAATGTATTTCAAAAGAAAACTTCTCTAAGAAAATAATAGCCATAAGATGATAGGTTTTGGCTTGTTATGATAAATTTCTATCAGTACAGATTTTTTAAATTCTTTTAAAAATATTTATCTGAATATCTTTCAGGGTCAACATACCTCCCAGGGCCTAAACACATCCCAGGGCCAGCTACATGGGCTTGACATGTGCAGTCATCCTGGCCCTACTTGGCTCAATGCCCCATTAACTTTTGTCTTAAAATTCTAATACTTTGTGACCAGAGGACCCTGTGTTTTCATTTTAGCTGTGCCTTGTAAATAATGCAGCTGATCCTGACACCACCTGATTCATTCCCCTCAGCCATGGAGACTGAGAAGGAGAGGTACAGCTAAACAGTGAAGTCCCCAAACCTACCTCTACCACTACTCACACACCCTTCAGCCCAGGGGTTTGCTCTGCTCCTGGCTGTGTAGCTTCAAGCTAACTACTCATGCTTAAGCAGTAGGTCTCCGTAGATAAAACGAGAAACCTTAGAAAATACTGAGGCCTAAGCCCAGGGCTGGAGCCTCCTAGGGGATCACAGTCTCAGCCAAACTTGTATGCCAACTCATGACCCTTGAATTAGCCGGTGTCTGTGTTGGGCCCTAGGCCAGGCCTGAGAAGCCTGCATAGATGCAGCCTCTATCTCCAGATAGACACACTTTGCTCAACCTGGAGTCACCTCTAAAGCTCACATTTCCATACCCTAGTTTCCTACAACCCTGGGGCAATCATTCTACAACCTGCCTTCCTGGTGGGCAGAACCCAGCCAAATTGGCTTCTGTGGGTATGTGAAATAGTCACCAAGCTGCTGCTGGATGGACAATTGAGGACAGACAGGTGCCACCATTGTCACAGCAGCTCATATTCAGCCCAACAGCAACACTCAGCAGCAGTATGGCCCAGCTGTTTTCATTATCCCCATTTGCAGGGAGAAAACTAAGGCTCTGAAGACACATTTGGCTTTTTCCAAAGCTCCTAAGCTTCACATGGGGACTACCTGCTAAAGAGTTTGGGTTAAAAACATGGCTTATTGCCCTGCATGAGAAGGAGCTGGAACGTATTCCTGCCAGGACTGTGCCATGCACCCCCAGGCCATATTCTCTCTATGGCACTATGCTCCAAGGCAGAGTCCCTCTTGTGCCTTTGCTCTGGTGCTAGGTTCACAGCATCCATTCTTTGTAGAGGAATAGACCACAGACCCCAAACTGTAACCAGTGCCACCTCTCTTCTAAAAGAGAAGGCATTTGAAACAGTGCTATCTTCCTGATGGTGTGGGCTTCCTGGCAGCAAAGACAGCTGATGGGTGAGGTGCCCAGAGATTCCAGGGAGCATGAACTTAGGGACAGAGGTAAACTCTTAGCCTCTTGGACCTACCTAGAAAGAGACCACAGGTCTGTGGTCTATGTGAGTAAGCAGTGGTAAGAAGGAACTCTGGTCTATGCAGCTAGGCACCCCCAGCTCTCATTTTACTTGAACCAGGTTCCCTTGGTGGATCTGAGGGAGGGAAGCTTAGGTTTGAGGACTCAAAGAAGCTCATGAAGGTGTTCCCACTGCTCTCTATCAAAACCTAAGGGCCAGACTTGGGGATCTGGCAGCCACAGGGAGGGCCCATGTGATGGAGCCCTCTGTCTCTTATAGCCCCGGGCTGTGTACTGCAAGGATGTGCTGGACATCGAGCAGTTCTCCACTGTGAAAGGCGTCAACCTGGACCAAACGGACGATGACTTCTACTCTAAATTCTCCACAGGCTCTGTGCCAATCCCTTGGCAAAATGAGGTGGGTAGGGCATGCCACCAGCTTTTCTCCAAGAGGGATGGGTTGTTAGAGAAGATGGAAGTGCAAGAGAGATAGAAGGGCCACTGGGTAAGGCAGCAGAGATGGGCCTGGGTTGGGCGTGGAAGCCAACAAGGCAGCAAGGAGGAAATGGGGGGAAAATGGGGCATTTTCTGGAAGCACAAGCATTAAATTGAGGAAGTCAGCTGGTCAGATGTGGTAGGGATGATGGTCAAGTAAGCTATAGGAGATGGTTTGGAGGGGAAGAGTGTGCCTCTGGTGGGTCCCCCAGAAAGTTACAGAGGAGCCCTGTTGGAGGAAGGGGCAGAGCCAGTAGGGCGGGGATAATGTGTCCCAGGGGAAGCTCCACAGGGTGACGGTGTTGTTTTTATTCTGTCTTTCCAGATGATTGAAACAGAATGCTTCAAGGAGCTAAATGTGTTTGGGCCCAATGGTACCCTCTCACCAGACCTGAACAGAAGTCAGCCTCCAGAATCTCCAAAGAAAGGGCTGTTTCACAGGCTCTTCAGGCGTCAGGTGAGAGAGCCAGCCTGGCCAGCCTGGCCTTAGCTCTAGTACTCCAGCCCCCTTCCACACACCAGAGATTCAGAATGCCCCTTGCCTGTATGTCCTGGTAGCCTGGAATTCTTAGACTGTCCAAAGCCCCAACACCCCCTGTTGGTGAGGGGACCCCTGGGGGCAGAAGAGACAGGGTCCCATGTCAACATTGGTGGCACAGGGAAGCTGATTCTTGTCACAGGGCTGTGCTAGTGAAGAATGTTGGAAAAACATTACCACCCTCTGCTCACTAGACACAGAGGAAGAAACAGCTCAGCACCTCTTCTCCCAATAGACACCACTAAATGTCCCCTGCATGCCAAAACCACCTCAGGCTGGAAAACACTATCCCATTGTTCAATCCCCCACACTAGCTGGCAGCCCAAGGAATTTTCCCCTTGGGAACAGACTTTGTTACCTCAAAGCTTATCCCTGAAGGATGGATTGGTATGGACCAAATGAAAGAACAGCCCTGGGGAAGATGTGACAATCCAGAGTATGAGAACTCAGGAACCCTACTCCACAACTGCAAAGGCAGCTGCAGTTGCACCTCTCTTGGCCTAGCCCTTCAAGAATCTGGAGCCCCAGGATTCCCATCTTAGAGCTTGGGAGTCTTTCTATACTTGTCCCTCCTCCCCTAGGTGCAGCTGTGGTTCCTTGACCTGAAAGCTTACCTCTCTCCCTCAGGTAGCAAGGATAAAGGTGGTTATTTACAGAGATGCATTATGGATGAGGCCCTGGGCGGTGTACTTAATATCCACACACCCCAGCTTCCATCCAATAACTCATTTATTCTACCACTACATCTTAGGCACCTCCCATCTTAGGTACCAAGAGAGGGGCTGACTCACCTGTGGGCATCCTGGCGAAGTGTGAACACGTGTGGGCTTCCATTGCTCTATTTCAGTTAATGAAACAGACTGAGAGAAGTCAAAGAACTTAACCCTAGGTCACATACCTGGTGACCCCACAGGATTATCTGTTATCATACAGGGCAGGAAGCATCTTCAGGCTCATGGGAAGTATAGACTGAGCCCTGCCCCCTGCCAAGTTTATGTTTTCTATAAGAACTTCATGTAAGTTTCACATCCTACTCTGTAATATATTTGTGTTTTTATAATACAATGAAATGTTTAAACATTTCCATCAAGTAAAACTACAAGTTTAGAAAGAAATTACCCTTTCCCTCTGCTCACAGATTTAGGCTTTCTTAATTCCAATGGCTCTTCCTGGGCACCAGATAAAACCCTCTGCTCAAGGACTCAGGTTTCTACTGGGGAAAATGCAAAAAGCCAAAAAACAAAGAGAGGAAAATTGGAACATTCTGGATTCTACTGCCCCAACTTCCAGAGCCACCATGAATGTGTCATCCGTGGACTTTGAATATACCAAGAACTGACTCTCTTCTTCCCTCTCCCCAGCATCAGAACAATTCCAAGAGTTCACCCACTCCTAAGACCAGTTGTAACCACCTCGTAAATTCAAACCACATCAGTTCAAACTCCACTGGAAGCAGCTAATTTCAGCTCTGGCCTTGAAGTCCAAGGTGGAACCAACTCAGACCCTTCTACTTGGAAGCAGAACTTGTAGCTGATAGAGCTTCCACTGTGGCTGCATAGCCAGTAGAGCTCCCCTGGGAACTGGGATAGGATACTGTTCACCCCAATAACAAGCCTCCAAGTTTCTCAAAGAAATTTCCACTCAGGTCTGTTTTCCAAGGTGGCCCCAAGCTGGGGTGGACTAGAATTGTCCTTGTTGAGCATTGCAATAGAAACCCAATGGGATATGACAGCTTGCACGGATTTTAATAGCATCCTAACTAGAACTGAATTTTGTCTTTATTATTTTTAAAGGAAAGTTTTGTAAATTTCTCTATTGTCTCCGTTTACATTTTGTATATTTGTATTTAAATGAAAGTCAGACTTTAAGGGTGTATATTTTCTGTGTAGCCACTGTTAAGCCATGTGTTTTAAGACATTTTAGATGGGGGGGGGGGTTTACAAAAAAATGTGACTCTAGACTTCCAGAACATCAAAAGAGAAAATGTTTTTATTAAATATAGAAAATGTTTCACCTTTTACCTTTAAAGACCTGATTACATCTACCTATATCCATCTCTCTAACCTTTCCTCAGTGTAGCTATCACTCTCCTGTTGACTTGTAATAATCTAAATGAAATACCAAAATACACTTGGGACATCCCTCCCCTAAACACTCTCTGTGGGGTAGGACCTCATTGGTAAGAGTACTTCTGTGGGCAGCATTCGACATTGCAGCTTCTCTTGTTCTCCTGCTGTTGGGCATCTAGCGTGCAGGGCAGGGAATCCTAAGTCATTGGGCTGCAGATCTTGACTGATAAAGCCGGTGGTTTTCAAGAGGTTTTTGTTGTATTTGGGGATTTTTATTATATATTATTTTTAGTAGTTTGTACTGATGATAAGAACCAGTCTTGGAAACCCAAGTGTTCCCAACCATGGGACTATGGAGAAGTGTGAATTGGGAGTCCATCATGAGTGACTACCTCCGCGCCTATTTAGGCCTTGGCTGGTCAGTAAAGTAATCACCAGATCATGACACCTTCATGGGGCCCCACAGACTTGTAGGCTTGTGTGACATCAAGGAAGTCATCTTTCCAGACAAATGGGATGCCTAAGAAGAAACTCAGGCACCAGTGAAGTGCAAGACAATCTCATTGTCACTTCCCAAGGAGAGCTGGGCCAGAGGCTGGTTCTAATTGGGCATCTCAAAGTTACAGGCACAAATCACCCCTGGAAGACTTGACAGGCTTACCTTTCCAGCCCTGCGGAGCTGTGGCCCAGCCCCTGAAATCCCAGGAGGTGATAAGGTACAGATTTACCCTCACCTTCTCACCAGGACAGGGTGAGCAGCTAACCCTGGGAGAAGGAGGCTCTGAGTATGACTCTGCTTCAAAATTTGTCCCAGCCACCAACTACTGGGGTTTCTTACAGGGTGAGCCAGGTGCTACCTGAATCAGCTCCTATTAAAATGCAGATTCCTGGGCCACACCCCAAGCCTATTACTTGCTGATCTCATTTTATAGTTCAGGCTGATCTCAAATTAAAAATCTTCCTGCCTCAGCCTCCTGAGTGCTAGGATTAGATGGCAAGTGCATACTACCATGAAATGTACATCTTTCCTAAGCTACTCAGACCCTTCTGATGCCCCGTAGTATGGCCATTCCAAATGTGTTTTTCTGAGGGACCTGACAACTTTGGAACTTGAGCCTGTCAGGAGGAGAATCCCAAGCATGTAGATCTTGTATCTTTGAATCCAAGCTCTCCCAGGGCTTACTGCTAGAAAGGAGCCTGGTTTGGGGGACTAATTATCCTGAAGTCAGTTAACCATGAGAGAGGAAACAGCTAGGCTCTATGGAACATGATTAACGTTAAGCCTGGCCCCCTGGCTGCTCCTAAACCTTTCTTGGGCTGAATATGAAGCAAATGCAAAAGACCATATCCAGGTTCTGTTGGGGAGCAGGACACTTGGTACTTCCAGATCATCAAGCTGTTGCTCATGCTTCTTCCTAGAAGAAAAGAATTGTCATCCTTCTGGGATGGCTACCAGCCCCAGCCACACATAACCCCTGCCTGATTTTCACAGGATTGTTTCTAGTTCCCCACCCACAGCCATGTAACCCTTGTCAGGTGGGTAACTGTTAAGAAACAGTTTCTCCTTAGGCCTCAAAATCAAGGCAATGTCCATTTGCAGCAGAGAATCCCCAGGAAGCTAAACAGATAGCAAAAGTCTGGCTACCATGTGTTACCATCATGAGGTCCTGAAAGATCTGTGCACTGAAATGTACCTGAGTGCCTGTGGGAGGTAGGGGTAGTCACGTGATTCATTCTTTTAGTTTGGCCTACTCATGGCTTCATAACAAGAAACAGTGCCTGGTGGCACACACCTTTAATCCCAGCACTCGGGAGGCAGAGCCCGGCGGATCTCTGTGAGTTCGAGGCCAGCCTGGGCTACCAAGTGAGCTCCAGGAGAGGCGCAGAGCTACACAGAGAAACCGTCTTGAAAAACCAAAAAAAAAAAAAAAGAAAGAAACAGTGCCTGAAAAGTGGCCCTCCTCCCTGACTGAGTCTTCCTCCTGCCTTTGTTAGCTGCATTTTTTTAAAAGTTTTTTGTTTTTGTTTTTGTTTTTAAATGAAAATAAACCCTCTGCCCTTTCCAGGAGAAAGTGTATGTGAACAATGATGACTGTTCTGTATGTGAGCTCTTGATTTTCTGGGGATGATATTTAGGGTCGTGTCGTCCGTCCCCCCCCCCCCCCCCCCGCCAAAGGGTTTAATGGACAATTTTAAGTCAGAATTATTATAGCAGAGGCCACCTTTCCAGGAAGATGGTGTGTATCCTCTACTCATTCTTGAGCCAGAACTGCAAGGCTCCACGTTTACTCACCTGCCTAGGGGCTGAGTCTGGCTGCAGCCATGGGGCTGGTCTCTGAAATGTGTTGTTCTCTGGGAGGGCCAAGGCAGCAAGAGGCCTGCCACACAGACCCAGGCAGGTAGCTCCAGTAATAGCATGCCTGACAGGCACTGGCCCATGATGTTTCTGATGAGTTCATGTGCATGGCACTTCTTTGCTTTAGAGGCACAAGTAAGATGCCTGCTTCCGAGCTGAGGCTGGGAAGTTTCCATGCTTCTCCAAGGAACTTAGCCCCAATATTAAAATCTATTATTTTTTTTCTGGACCAAGTACTTTCTTGAAAGACTGGCTCTACTTTCCAGCAAATTAACTGAGCTACTAACCTCAACACAGAGCAGGCAATGCAGCCTCCTGGGGCCTGGTATTCTAAGCCTTGACAAAGGGAAAGGTGACAGCTTCTTGGACAACTAGAGGTCCCAAGAGGAAAAGAAAAAGCTGATCCAAACAACACTGGGATCTTCTATTGAGCTATTGTGTGTCTGCTTTTCTGGTTGTATCCTCATCCCCTCCCAACTGTCTCCCATCTTCATAACCCAATACCCTGAAATAGGACCTTCGAACTTAGGTCTAGCTATGGAAAGGCAATATAAAGTCTCTTCCTCCAGACTATAGTTGGAAAGCCTCACCCTGGCCCACTTTCTGTACCTGTTTGTACAACCAGCTACACAAGTAGTGAAGCTGACAGGTTTGTAGGCCAGATCCTGCACAGGCATATAAAGTGCCTCCTCTGGCCCAAACTGAAAAGTCTTGACTCAGGACAGTGATTTAACATGTGACAAGCTAGCTCACCCTAGGAAAGAAGTATCAGTCACCCTAAAGGAAGATGCTGGGCATTGGGCATTTTTCCAGTTCATCGACCCACCATTCCTATAATAGATCACAAGTAAATGTTGTCCATTAGAAGGGCATTGTGGCTACTGGCATTGTTATAATAACTCTAGTATCCAAAGGTTCTCATTTTTTTCCAGGGATATTTTAGCATTAATGAATGAACGTGGTTCCATCTTGGAGGTTATTCTCAATGATAACAGCTTCTGTTATGCTGCTGTGAACCTCTCATGTTCCATTCATATGTCACAATGTCACCGTGTCTAGCCACAACCACTGTTGTTTTATAAAGATAAATAAATTCCTTCATGAATATAACATTGCATTTCTTTCCTTCTGTGGAGACACTGACCTCTTTCGTCTATGTGACAATTGCCTGAAAGATTTCCACACTGACTGCTGTGGCCTCTCAGTTAACCTTTTCTCAAGTTAGTTCCACTCAACCCAAATCTGGCCCTCACACTGACCACACCAAGAACTGCCATCACATGGCTCAACTCTGGTAGGCAGTACATAAGGAGGCCAGCAGAACTCTTACCAGGCCATCAGCTTTTGAACCAAAACCCAGCAGTTCTAGCCATGAGGACAAAGTAGACTAGCACCAGAATGCCAGGAGACACCCACACTTGCTGCCTGAGGAGCCTTTTATGAAAGAGGCAGTCTCTTTAGAGAACATTGTTCAGCTTTCATGTATGGTGGACAAATCTAAAGCCCAAGACCTTTTAACTACTATGTGGTCTTGAGCAGGCCACTGTGGGCCTTCACCTATCAGAGCTATACCAGGTGGCTCCTAGAGGACTCAGTGAGGACGTGGGATACTCAGAATCCAAACCTATGCCCTGGAGGACCTGGTCCCCTGGCTGACTCTGGATCCTTTTTGAGATGGGGTGAATATGTTGGCAGACCCCACATTTGTTCACACACCCCATGTGAGAACTAGGTGTTTCCTCAGCAAGCATATGGTAGAAGAGAAGTACACAGAAGAGAGTGGATATCTGAGGCTCCTGTCTCTCAGCATGAGCTCTGGAGTCCATACGCCCCATGAAAGACTTTAGTTCCCTTGCTTCTGGAAGCAGACACCTTTCCTAATTGGAGGGACGGATTGAGATGAAAGCTCTGTGTAGGTGCTGCCTGGCCGTGGGATGGGGAGTTCGTCCGTTACTGAAAAGGGTCCTTCCTAGAATGAGAGAAGAGTTGCTGAGCTGCGGCACTGAGGAGACAACAAGCACGTGTGTGAAGACTTCCAAGAGAGTGGAGGGATCAAGGAGAGGAAGCCGTCCAACTTAGACAGGAACCTCTCTGGAGATAGTGGGAATCTCCCTAACCCTTTGAAGGTTATGTGCTACCTTGGAGACTTTTACCAATCTAGAAAGCCCACTGCCCCGGCCAGCCTTCTAGGCTAACAGAAGCTGCTGTTCCTCCTGACAATGTCTCATGGAGCAACTCGGGTCCAGTGGTCCTGCCCACCAAGGTTGTTTACCTCATCATACTACTCTGTCCAGGCAGATGAGGATAGGTGAGAGGAAGTACTGATCCACCACCTCTATCACCCTCTTCACTATAAACAGCTGTGCACAGTAGATGAGGGCACTGAATGGTCTCCATTCGGTCTATGCCCAGGAGAGGCTAGAGGTGCTCTCCCCCCCACCCTCCCCCTGCCCCTCCTGGGACTCCAGGGAGTGTCAGGCTCTGGCCGAGATCTACCTAGACCCCTGGAGATGGTGACAAGCAAGAAAGTTTGAGTGTTGGGAACCCTCAAGTCGCAGCAAGTGAAACTCTTGTACCACTGAGCACAGGGCTTCCTTGAGCTAAATAGTGGCCAGGCCTGGGTTCTGTGGCCTTGTGGGTACAGCAGGAAAGAGGTCTGCTCAACTTCCTGGAGGCCAGCTGTGTTAGGGTAGATACACTAGGGCAGGGAGACAGAGACAAGAAGATCCCTGGGACTCGTTTGCCAGCTCCTGGTTTAGTGAGAGATCTTGTCTCAAAACTAAGGAGACAGCAAGAGTCACTTGCTGTGACTGAGGAATATGCCTGATGTCAGCCTCTGGCTTCAATACATAAACAAACACGTATTAAACACAAAAACAATTTAAACATTTTTAAAAAGTAGCTGCTTATGTTATTATTCGTTCCATTTACATCACATTTCTTCTAGATAATTCTACAATATATACAAAAGTAGAGGAGGGGAAAGGCTTAGGGATTACTCTGGAGAAGTCTAAGACAAATCTGACAGGCTACCCCACCTCTTCCATCCCCAGGGAAGCCCAAGGGATGTGCCTCTGCCACTTGAGCCATATATTCCCAAAGGACACAGGATAGGAGAGGAAGCAGCAAAATTCCAGGGTCAGGGCATCCTCATCAACACCAGAGCCAAACATGCGGTACACTTGCCCTGTGGTAACTGGCAGCCTGTTTATTCAGATGAGGTTCTGCCAAAACCACTGACAAACCTCCTTTCATGTTAGCAGAAACTTGGACAACAGAGCTGAGAAGAACTCCTCTCCAAAGAGCCCAAGCCTGTAATGAAAGCTTCTGGCCTGGCTCGTGCCCTTGATCACTTCTGGTGCTACTGTTTCACAGGGGTAAAAGCAAGGGGTGAAGGAGAAAATAACTCCTTTTAGAGTTGTCTACCATAGGTCGGTGCACTTTAGATAGTAAACCCAGTCTCATATTTGAAGTGGTCTCTGGGTTTTCTATCCAGTGACGTTAATGGACAAAATCCACAGGCAAAGCCTTGATGAACTTTAGGGTCTGGTATTTCCTCCATAAGCCTTCTGGCATTCGGAAGTATTTGCCTTTGGTTGATAAGCAAACCATGTGTTTATTTTAGCTTTTTTTCTGCTCCACAATCAGTTCAGCATGCAAATTCTATAGTTCCAAGGTCTAAGTTCAAATCCTAGTTTTTCAATTTACGCCTCTGGGACAGCTCAGCCAAGTTGCCTACTTGCTCTATGTCTCAATTTCCTAACTTGTAGGTGTAGTAGCCATTCATTTTCATTAGCAATAGAGGGACTTTGATAACTCACACAAGCTGTCTATTAAAGGCCAGGGAGATAACTCAGTTGGTAAAGTGCTTTCTTTGTGAATATGATGACCTAAGTTCAATTCCCAGAACCCACCTGGAAAAACTGGTTAGACGGTGGCATTTGCTTATATCCCTGTAGTAAAGAATCAGAGACAAATGAGCATCCTTGAAGTTCACTGGCCAGCCAGAGTAGCCTACTTGGTTATCTCCAAACCAGTGAGAGACCCTGTCTCATAAAACAAGGTAGGTGGAACATGAGGAATGCCATTCAGTGTTGTCTTTCTGGTCTTCACACGCATACATTTGTACATGTACACACATATCCACATATAGCATGTATACCCAATAACATGTCTACCTGTGTTTGGCAGCTGGGAAGCATTCCAAATGAGTTCCTGATGACCACACATTAATGTCAGAGTAGATTAAACAAGAGGCATTTACTGTGTCACCATCCTGGAGGCCAAAGCTGTGAGTGAATAAGGGAATCCCAGTACCATTGTCAGCAGTTCTGCAGCCTCTGGGTCTCTAGGTTCTAGAGCAGAGTCGAGGTCTGGGCTGATGGTCTGCAGAACCTGGGAAGGGGTCTCCCTCGCTCAGGAAGAATTGCCTGGCCAGCCAGAGGTCCAGAAAGTGGTCAGGGCATGCTAGACTGAAGCAGAGGGCTTCCCTTTCTATGGCTCTCACTATGGTGCTGGAGAAGGGCCTCCCACTGTCCAGACTACCTTTTGGGAATTCAGGCTCAAAAATGTCCAGAGAGAACTTCTACCTTAGTTGAAGCTTTTGCTTTTGTGAACTTGTTGAAAACAAGCCTAAAATATTTCTTCCATCTAACTCTCTTAGGCTTTCTGATGAAGACTGTGAACTAGATCAAGGAAAGAGAGATTAACAAGACAATATTGTGCACGAGAGTACAGGCACATCACCTTACACACAGGAGTACTCAAATGAGTAACTTAGAACTTGGCTTCACAAAGCATCTTAACCAGAGAACATGTAATTTTCAGAGAATTGACAAGACCAGGAAAGGCAGTTTGAGGTATGGGAAAGCGAATAAATTGACAAACTAATGTGGGTAAAGGCTGTTTGGCAATGCTTATCTACATGGATTCCTCTGGAGATGCCCTCCAGGGTATAAAGATATCCATGGTAGAGGAGAGATGGGACATTTTTACAAACCCCATCCTGTGGCAAAATGAAGATTGCTCAGTGGGTAGAGGCACTTACAAACCTAGCCCTGCTTTTAGTGGTAAAGCATAGAGCTGTGGTTAGACCTGCTGCTTTTCCTTTGCCTTGAGCTCCAAATAACCCTCATGCTAAAGGGACACATTCTGCCATCCTTCAGTCTGTCCTTACCACTGTGACATGAGCAAGTAGCTTTTCTTCCTCCACCTCAAGAGTCTGGGCTAATCATCCTCTCACATGGTCTGCATACAGAGATGGGGGCCAAGGTGACAGGGGATACCATGGTGTAACACTAATCGATAAATGGTCTTATTAATAAAAAAAAAACAGGGTTGGGGATTTTAGCTCAGTGGTAGAGCGCTTGCCTAGCAAGCACAAGGCCCTGGGTTCGATCCTCAGCTCAAAACAAACAAACAAACAAACAAACAAACAAACAAACAAACAAACAGACAAACCCAGGAGCCAGGTATTGGGGTGAATTCTGAAGGATCAGAGAAGCAGAACAAGCCACAACCAACCTGACCTCGCCAACTCCTCAGCTGATCTTGTTTCCTCAGACTGAAAGCCTCTGAGCCCTCACCTAAATGGATCTCAGCTCAACTGTTGCTAAAAGCCTAAAAGCCTAAAAGCCTCTAAGTCCTGGATCTCATGCCTTATATACTTTTCTGCTTCCTGCCATCACTTCCTGGGATTAAAGACACACGTCTTTCACAAGCAAGACATGAGATCTCAAATCCTGGGATTAAAGGTGTGTGCCACTATGCCTGGCTGTTTCCAGTGTGGCTTTGAACTCCCAGAGATCCAGATGGATCTTTGCCTCTGGAATGCTAGGATTAAAGGTGTGGGTGTCACCATGTTCTGGCCTCTATGTCTATGTATTGGCTGTTCTGTTCTCTGACCCCAGATAGGTTTATTAGGATGCACAGTCTATTGGGGGACACAATACCACCACACCATGGACTGATTCTCCTGTCCAACATGGAGGAAAACTTCCACTCTAGTCCCTGCCAGAGTCTGTAACAACAAATGTCACAGGTGTCAGCAGTGGCGTCATTTTGCCTGCCTGGACTGTGTTCCTGCTCTTTCTACCTGTTGCTTGTGGAACCCTGGCTGGCAGCTAGAGTAAGAAAAGGTGACATTTTCTCAGCATTGTTACACAGGTACCAGTTCTCAGCAAGGGGATCCTGGCAAATGGCACTCTTCACTCAGCATTCTTTTTTGTTTGTTTGTTTTTGTTTTTGTTTTTCAAAACAGAGTTTCTCTGTTTAGCTTTGGAGCCTGTCCTGGAACTCATTTTGTAGACCAGGCTGGCCTCAAATTCACAGACATCTACCTGCCTCTGCCTACCAAGTGCTGGGATCAAAGGTGTGCGCCGCCGCTACCGCAGCCGCCGCTGCCACCACCACCACCACCAGGCTTCACTCAGCATTATTTAAGATAGAATCCGTAAGGTGGCTCTGTTCCCTTATCTTAAGAGGATAAAACTTGCATATCATTGTGGTGGTATTGTGTTCCCCAAAATACTGTGTACCTTAATAAACTTATCTGGGGTCAGAGACAGAACAGCCACAATATTAAACATGAGGATAGGCAGTGGTAGCATACGCCTTTAATCCTAGCATTCCAGAGACAGAAATCCCTCTGGATCTCTGTGAGTTCAAGGCCACATTGGAAATGGTCAGGCGTGGTGACACACGCCTTTAATCCCAGTAAACCAGCCTTTAATCCCAGGGAGTGGTGGCAGAGAGCAGAAAGGTATATAAGGCGTGAGGACCAGAAACTAGAGGCATTTGCCCTGGAGAGGCATTTGCCCTGGAGAGGCATTTGGCCTGGAGAGGCATTTGGCCTGGAGAGGCATTTGGCCTGGAGAAGCATTCAGGCTTCTAGCAGCAGTTCAGCTGAGACACATTTTAGATGAAGACTCAGAGGCCTCCAGTCTGAGGAAACAAATAACAAACTAGCACATGTTGCTGAGAGAAATATTAGAAGGCATTATTCAGAGTGGTCACCAGCCATCCATATTATACAAGAACAGGGCACAACAACTGATGATCTCCCAAAGACACCAACAGCTCTACCTTTGAAATGGTTAACAGACAAGCCTGTATGGGTTCAGCAATGGCCTTTAACAACAGAGAAACTCCAGGCTTTAGAAGAGCTGGTAGAAGAACAGTTAAATGCTCAGCATATTGAAGAATCAACTAGCCCTTGGAATTCGCCTGTATTTGTTATTAAAAAGAAATCTGGTAAATGGAGAATGGTAACAGATCTTAGAGCAATTAACAAAGTAATTCAGCCAATGGGCTCTCTACAAACTGGAATTCCTTTGCCTACTCTGTTACCAAAAGGATGGCCTGTCATAGTTATTGATTTAAAAGACTGTTTCTTTTCAATAGCCTTACAAGAAAAAGACAGAGAAAGATTTGCTTTCACAGTGCCTACTTATAATAATTCTCAACCGGTTAAAAGATTTCAATGGAGGGTCCTACCACAGGGAATGTTGAATAGCCCAACTCTGTGCCAATATTTTGTACAACAGCCATTAGAAGTGATACGTAAAAAATTTCCTAAATCTATAATTTATCATTATATGGATGATATTTTACTAGCTGACTCAAATGCAGATACTTTAGAAAGAATGTTTGAAGAAGTAAAGAAAATTTTGCCCTGCTGGGGATTACAAATTGCTCCTGAAAAGATACAAAGAGGAGATTCTATTAATTATTTAGGATATAAAATAGAGCTACAAAAAATTAGACCCCAAAAGGTGCAAATTAGGAGAGATAGACTACAGACTCTTAATGACTTTCAAAGATTATTTGGAGACATTTCTCATCTAAGAACTATTGTTGGAGTGAAAAATGATGAACTGAATAATTTGTTCAAAACCTTAGAAGGTGACAAGGACTTAAATAGTCCAAGAGAATTATCACCTGAAGCTGAGAAAGAATTGGCTTTGGTAGAAAAGAAAGTACATGAAGGACATGTGGATCGTATTGATCCAAAGCTGGATTACATTTTGGTTATTTTACCTTCTAGGCATTCTCCTACAGGAATATTAATGCAGAGGGAAGACATTATATTGGAATGGATATTTTTACCAAATAGACCAAATAAAAAATTAAAAACTTATGTAGAAAAGATCTCTGACTTGATTTGGAAAGGAAAATTGAGACTTCGTCAATTAGCAGGAATTGACCCAGCAGAAATTGTCGTACCTTTAACTAAGGAGGATATTGAAAAATTATGGACAGAAAGTGAACCTTGGCAAAGAGCTTGCAGTAATTTTTTGGGAGAAATTAACAGCAAATATCCCAAAAGTGATAGAATTGATCTTATAAAGAGAGCTGATTGGATCTTGCCTCGAATTGTATGTGAAAAACCCATATCTGGAGTTTGTACATTTTATACAGATGCCAACAAACAAGGAAAGGCAGGTTACAAATCAGAAAATTTAAGTAAAGTGGTTCAAAGTCCTTATAATTCAGTTCAAAAATCGGAATTGTATGCTATTCTGTTGGTATTAATGGATTTTTCAGAACCTCTCAAAATAGTAACTGACTCTCAGTATGCTGAAAGAGTGGTATTACATATTGAGACTGCAGAATTTATACCCGATGCTTCAGAATTAACTTCACTATTTATTCAATTACAAGATACCATCAGGAAAAGGAGTCATCCTTTATATATAACTCACATTCAATCTCATACTGGTCTGCCAGGCTCTCTAGCACAAGGCAACGATGAGATTGATAAATTATTGATAGGAAATGTGCTGGAGGCCTCGGAATTTCATAAAAAACACCATGTCAATAGTAAAGGTTTAAAAAAGGATTTTTCCATAACCTGGCAACAAGCCAAAGAAATAGTAAAGAAATGTCCTACTTGTTCCTTCTACAATCAAGCGCCATTACCAGCAGGATGTAACCCAAAAGGTACTCAGAGGAATGAAATTTGGCAGATGGATGTGTTTCACTTTGCAGAATTTGGAAAATTGAAATATGTACACCATACAATCGATACTTATTCAGGATTTCAATGGGCAACTGCTTTGAGTTCTGAAAAAGCTGATTCTGTAATCACTCATTTGCTAGAAGTTATGGCCATCATGGGCATACCTGCACAAATCAAAACTGACAATGCTCCATCATATGTCTCTGTTAAAATGAAGCAGTTTTTTGCTTATTACGATATAAAGCATATTACAGGTATACCACATAATCCTACAGGTCAAGCAGTTATAGAAAGATCAAACAGAACTCTAAAGGATATGCTAAACAAACAGAAAGGGGTAACAAAAACCCCCAGAAATAGACTGCATAATGCTCTATTAACTTTGAATTTTCTCA
>CABHPQ010129738.1:0-12440 GCA_902168405.1 Peromyscus aztecus | reverse complement strand
AATAATTCACTATGAAGACAACCCTTACAAGTGTGAAGAGTGTGGCAGATGTTTTTCCTCAGCTTCATCCCTTAGAGGACATCAAATAATCCATTCTGAAGGCATTCCTTATACGTGTGCACAATGTGGCAAACGATATTCCTCTTCTAGGGATCTTCAGGAACATCAAACAGTTCATACTGGAGAGAAATTGTACAAGTGTGAAGAATGTGGCAAAGCCTTTCATTTTCACTCATCTCTTAGGAGACACAAGAGAATTCATACTGGAGAGAAACCTTACAAGTGTGAACAGTGTCACAAAGCCTTTCTTCAGCTCTCATCCCTTAGGAAACACAAGATAGTTCATACTGGAGAGAAACCCTACAAGTGTGAAGAATGTCACAAAGCCTTTCCTTATCTCTCATCCCTTTATATACACAAGACAGTTCATACTGGAGAGAAAACATACAAGTGTGACAAATGTGACAAAGCCTTTCCTTATCTCTCATCCCTTAGCAGACACAAGACAGTTCATACTGGAGAGAAACCCTACAAGTGTGAAGAATGTCACAAAGCCTTTCCTTATCTCTCATCCCTTCAGATACACAAGAAGGGTCATAGTGGAGAGAAAACATACAAGTGTGACAAATGTCAGAAAGCCTTTCATTATCCCTTATCCCTTAGGAGACACAAGACAGTTCACACTGGAGAGAATCCCTAAAACTGTGAAGAGTATGACAGACAGATGGTTCTCTTCACCTTCATCCCTTAGACAACATACAAAAGAAAAGGAAATTCATTCTGAAGACAATCCCTAAAATTGTGGAGAATGTGACAAAAACTTTGTTAATCTTTATGTCCTTACTCAACACAAGGTATGGTTCATAGGGGAGAGAAATCCTACAAATGTCTTTAAATGTTTATTTTTTCAACCCTTAAAATATATCAAATGATTCATTCTGACTACAAATTCCATGAGTGTGGTAAAATAATTGCTAACAATACAGATCTAACCCACCTCTAATGAATCCTAGTAGAGAATATTAGGTTAATTATTTTGGATTGTCAACAGAAACCTCTAACTTCCAGTAGCAAAAATGCTAAGAATGTCATCAGAGAAGAGTAGAGACTTCTCTTTGCTGTAACATCCAACAGTTTCTGAAGCAGTGTGTTTGAAACGTGCCTTGGTTACTGAGTCTCTTTCTTCTGTAACTGTAAATGTTTCTGGAACCTTTACCATGTCCTGCAGTTGTCCACGGGGTGCCTGGAATCTGAGATCTGGGCTGTGGCATACTTACTGCTGTTTTTCCCTGTGGAGTCATCCAGGCTCCTGTAATATCTCCCCTAGGTGTGTAAGAATCTCTCTGAGCTAGTAGGTTATCATGCAGTAACTGGTTCCTGAATTCTTATTGGTAAAATAAAAGGATAATGACTTAGTTAAAACTACAGGAAGGCTCTTCCTTCTAAGCCTTCAGCGTCAAGGCAGTAGCTACAGCTGAAGAGGTGAAGTTATCAGCTGTGGTATCGATAGTATGAGATGCAGCTGCTGTGCCCCAGATAAAAACAACAGTGCCCACAGGGGAATAATGACAGACAAGGCATGAGAGGAACCAATCATTTTCTGATTGGATTTAATGCTTATTCCACAAATTGTAACTGATGTGATATTAATTTGGTGATATACTTTTGCTTGGCTAGGTGATGAGCCCTGGGGAGAATTGAATGCTGTTATTTTAATAAGTGGATACTAACTAAATGAGCCCAAGATCTCATCTTTACCCCACAGAGTCAGGAACTCAAGTTTTTATCTTTATCCCACAGTCAGGAACCCACGTTCTCATCTTCATCCCACAGAGTCAGGCACCTCTCAACCCCCACCAAAAAATATTAGTTGTGTTGTAGATAGAGAATAATACACAGATGCACATTGGTCGAAGTATAAAGAATATTAGGCTGTGGAGTCCCCTGATTTAAAAGTGACACCTGTGTCATACATTGTAAAAGAGGTCCTTACACACATCTAAAGCCAAAAGTCAGGGAATCCTGAGGGAGAAGAGGCAGAAAGAATGTCAGAGGCAGAAACAGTAGATGTCTGCAGTGAGACAGCAGAAATGTTGAATCATTTTTAGAACTCTGAAACATTGCTAGAAAAGTCAGTGCCACTTCATGCTTGAATGTGGTTGATATAATGTGTACCCCAATAAGCTTATCTGAGGGTCCAAGAACAGAATAGCTACCAGATTAGACATAGAAGCCAAAAATGGTGGCCCACACGCCTTTAATCCTATCACTTGGGAGGCAGAGATCCATCTGGATCTCTGTGAGTTCAAGGCCACACTGGAAACACCAGGCATGGTGACACACACCTTTAATCCCAGACAGTGATGGCAGGAAGCAGAAAGGTGTGTAAGACATGAGGACCAGGAACTAGACGCTTTTAAGCTTTAAGGCTTTTGAGCAGGAGTTTGCCTGAGATCCATTTGGGTGAGGACTCAGAAGCCTGCCATCTGAGGAAACATGATCAGCTGAGGAGTTGGCAAGGTGAAGTAGGCCATGGCTTGTTCTGTCTCTCTGGTCTTTCAGAATTTATCCTAATATTTGGCTCCATGTTTTTTATTAATATGACAGTTTTGCAGTTCGTCTACCCTTGAACATATGTGACTATTGCTAACTGGACATCACTTTTACAGACTAAACCCCAACACACAATAGGCATGGGTGCATAAGGGTCTCACTGTGTCTCACCCAGTGAAGGAGCTATTTGGCAATTGATGGCTCCTGAGGGAGACAGTCAGTCTGAGAGGCTTCCAGGTTCCAGTCAACTGTCCTACACCCCTTCACATGGAGGGAGCACTAAGTGGAATGAAGAAATAACACAGGAAAAGCCCACCAAGGTGGGAGAGTAAAGTGTTTTTAAGGGTGAGAAGCAATAGGTGAAGGAATGTGGGGGTTTAAATAAAACATTTATATACATATATTAAATTCTCCCAAAATAAATATCATTTTAATCCTTGTTGGCTTTAGACATATCCAAACTGACCTGTTTTAACAATGATTACAGCACATGAATCTGGCTGTTATAAAATTTACAGAGGGTCAGCATCCTACCAGGAAGGCATCATGAGGGATCAAGTGAGTGGACTCCCAGAAGGGATCAGATGCTGAGAACTAAGGAGCCCTCTACCTGTGTAACCTAAGGAAAGAGACAGAATGGCTTTGAGGATATGAAATGCAGCCAGACTCATCTCGAATCTTCTACTTGGCCTTGCCATGAGCACAACAGAGGGATGGTGAACAGTACTCTCTCCACCTTCCCTGACCTCCCTCCTTCATCTATAGTGATCACAGCTGTTTTTGTTCCTGGTTATCCATCATTATGAAAGTTAGAGAGGGAATGTTAACAGTCAAATGATCTTGGATTAAAGTGTGGTGATATTGAGTTCCCCAAAATACAGTGTACCCTAATAAACTTATCTGGGGTCAGAGACAGAACAGCCACTAGATACAGAGGCCAGAAAATTGTGGGACACACGCCTTTAACTCTAGCATTGCAGAGGCAGAGATCCACCTGAATAGCTGTGAGTTCAAGGCTACACTGGAAACAACTGGGCATGGTGACTCAAGCCTTTAATCCCAGGAACTGATGGTAGAATGCAGAAAGGTTTTTAAGGCATGAGGATGAGGAACTAGAGGCTGGTTGAGCTTTTAGGTTTTGACCAGCACAGTTCAGCTGAGATTCATTAGGATGAGGACACAGAGGCTTCCAGTCTGAGGAAACAGGATCATCTAAGGAACTGGCTAGGTGAGGAAGCTGTGTCTTGTTCTGTTCTCTGATCATTCAGCATTCACCCCAATACCTGGCTCCAGGTTTGATTTTTTTAATAAGACCTTTTAAGATTCATGCTACAAGAAAGTTACAACACAGCCCATCACAAAACTTCTATCATTGAATTTTGTTAAAATCAGTTTATTAACATGTAAATGCCATATGCACATTGGAGAAAACAGAGAAATGAGTAAGCCTCTAGATTGCATGGCAAAGAGTCTATGCTTCAGGCTTGAATTTCCATCATAGATAATAAAGAAAGGCTGCTGTGTGGGAAGGTTCTCTTTTTTATAATTGTCTAAGATGTAGTCAGCAATACACCTTGAACAAAGATTGGCTTTGTTTTGTGAGTCAATGTTTTCTCCCTGCTTGGATTCTCTGTAGACCTAGTGTTTAATTTCCTCAGAACACAGAGGGAAATTCCCTTATCAATGGAAATGACCTTAATGGATATACATTTGTTTTACTAGAGAATAATTTTTTTTAGCACTGTACTTTTTGGGGAAAGCTTCACAAGCTACCAGCTCATGTGAGAAATATGACAGAGACACTCTCAGGAGTAAACTTTTTAGCAGAGACTCACACGGTCAGAAGTAAATAATATAGCGAAGGCTCACACTGTCAGGAGTAGGTAGTATGGCAGAGACAGAAAGACTCAGGAGTAAAAAGTACAGCAGAAACATAGTCTCAGGGGTTAACAGTACAGCAGACACCACCCTCTGGAGTAAATAATATAGCAGAAACCTACAATCTCAGGACTAAGTACAGCAGAGACTCCGAAACTCAGCCTGCATTTCTCATTCTCTCTTTAATTTTAAACCCCATTATTTTGAAATTAAAAAATATTCATATATGAAAATTAACACTACCTGAAAACTACAGTGTTATGAAATGTTATTTTAACTAGGCAAAGATGTGTTACATCTGCTTCTGGTGTGGACTCTTACTTTAACTGTGTAAAGGTGTGTTACATTAGTCTCTGCTTCCTTGTTAACCATGTAAAGATGTGTTCATTTGTTTCACCTTGCCTGCTGGAAGCACCGATTGGTCTAATAAAGAGCTGAATGGCCAATAGCTAGGCAGGACAGGGACAGGTGAGGCTCGCAGGCAGAGAGTGTAAAAAGGAACAGAAATCTAAGATGGAGGGAAAGGAGAAGAGAATGAGTTAGAGAGGGACACACCAGGACTAGTAGCAAGGAGGGTACAGATAGCCATGGAGACAGCAGGAAAACAAGATATATAGAAGAAAAAAAAAGGGTGAAGAATTCTAAGGCAAAACAGAGGAAGTGAAACAGGTTAAGTTATAAGAACCAGCAAGAAATGAGCCTCAGCTAAAGCTGATCATTCATAACTGATAAGTCTCCATGTTATGATTTGGGAGCAGGTTGGTGGCCTAAGAGAAAGCCTGTTACACTACACAGGTCATGAACTTCTGTACAGCTAGAAGGGACATTAGGGACAGGATATGAGGCATTTACACTGGACTTGACACTGTCTGCACTGAATTTATTTTATGCTCTTATACACCATGAAACTGAAATCCATGCATGATGGAGTTGGAATGGGATTTTCAGTTATCTTTTGTCCTTTTCAAAACCCATGTTTATTACCTGCTTTTAATCCATCCTTATCGCCTAATATTTAACCTTTATTCTCTTTTCTACATTAGATACAGTACACACTTACACATCTCCTTACACATATCCGTACTGTAATGTCCAGATTAAACATATGAGGGAGAACATGCAGTGTATATATTTATATGATGGGATGACCTCAACTTGTATACATTACACATCATCCATTTTTCTGTAATTTTTGTGATTAGCATCCCCTCTGTATGTGTATATAATAAACATATACATTTTTATTTACCAATTTATTTTTTCTTTTTATTAAAAATTGTTTTATTCATTTTATATACCAAACACAGACCCCCTCCTCTAATTCCTCCTCCTGTTGATCCCATCCTTGCTCCCCGAAAACCCCACCAGCCTCTTCTCCAAATTGATGAAGCATTTACCAACTTATTTTCTATTGATATGTTCATTAACATCTATGTTGATTCAGTTCTTTACAATTGAGAATAAAGAAGCAATAAATGGGGCACAAATGTCGTGAGGTATGAGTTTCCCTGAGCATAGCCCAGTACTGAAATAGTGGCTACAGTGCAGGGACTTGGGCCCTGGTTCCAGTGGTGTAAGGTCATAATGGGTACCCACTATGGTGTGAGGTCATATGGGCACCCAGAGTCTATGCTGTGGTGGTCTCCGAGGCTACTTTGGGTCTGTGCCTCTCACTACAGCTGCACTGCCCATGAAGTTTGTACCTGTCTCCAGCAGGCTCATAGGGTCCAAGAGGTGACCAAAGATTTGACTCCATATGGTCACCTGGCTGCCTAGTGAGCAGCAGCCATATGAACCTGCACTGATTTCTGAGGTCACTGTAAGGAAATCTTGGTTGCAGAATCTTTCCTATGGCTTTGATGGTGATCACCTTTTAAATGTTTTTACCCTGTACAACCTTGCTTCCACAGTAAACCTGAGGTCTCATGCATTTATGGCTGATCTACCTACTCTAAGCTTGAATAAATGACTGGATGCTTATCTGCTTTTGTACAGACACTTTTATACCAGGAGATAAACAATAGTAGTATTGGTTGTACTTAGGCAGCCTTAGCTGTTCTTAATCACACAATGTCTTCTTTGACTGTTTGTTGATCTCCTTTTCAATGTCTCAGAGTCAGGGGCACTGACTCAGGACGGGAGAGTTAGAGGATCCTTGGAGATGCACATGTTTTGGGCTGATATGGGGACACCAAATCCAACCTTCAACAGCATATGCTCACAGAAGTGTAATATTAGCAACATTCCAAATGCAATTGTTTTTATGTATTTGAAAATCAGAAGCATATATAAGAGTAGCGAGGTGTGATAAGGTAGAAATCAAGGCAGATCACAGTCATAAACCAAGTGAATTTCAAGGACAGAGGAAGCATCCAATCATAGAAGAAGCAGGCTTGGAGACATATAAAGAGCTAGCCCCTAGGAAACCAGTATAACTTCTCTAACTGGAGAAGCACATAGGTAGGGGACCTTCCAGCATAGAAAAAGTGGTCCTACACCTTAGAGCCACTGTGAGTTGGGGTCTTGCCTCCCAGCCTGCTAGGCTACAAGATGATTAGGGTTTCAGAAGGGTAAAGAGGTGCAGAGTGGATGCTCTACCACCTCCAACATGGTACCTCCTGCTGAGGAACCCCCTGCAGCCACCACAGGCAGTCCACTCTGGCCTCCCTCACCTCAGGATGTGAGGACAACAAAGCAGCCCAGGTTCCAGTCTGTGCATTTGCACTGGGTTCTTTCAAGGTAACTGGACACACAATAAAGGTTCATCAAAGCCTTGTGACCTCATGAGGAGAAGTATCTGAGATGAATAATTCCATTCCCGGAACTGTTAGGTATTAGCTGTTTTCAAGATAACATGATGGATAGTGAATTTCAGAAGAGTATCAAATGTGCTAAAAGAGAAAGGTGACTAGATATTGGACTGGATATCTATTTTAAAAGTTTGTCAGTTTGGGGCCCATTTCAGGCTGAGAGATTAGTGTAAGAGAGGTGTTGTGGAATAATCTTTTTGTACACTATTAAGATGTGTCTTTGCCAAGGCACCTTCTGATTGGTTTGTTAAAAGCTAAACACCCAATTGCCTGGACTTCTGGACAGAGAGTGCTGAGAAGGAAGGCAGAGTCCCCAGGAAGATCCCAAGGAAACAAGACATGCAGGAGGATAGGTAAACACATGTCATATGGCAACATGTAGATGAAGAGAAATAGATTAATTAATGTTATAAGAGATAGTAGACAAGCCTTAGCTATGGGCTGAGCTATCCTAATTAATAATAAGTTTACATGATGGTTTGTTTTGAGCTGGTGGCCCAAAAGAAAAATCCATGTACAGAGAAGAGTCAGCACATTCTAAGTGAGCATCACAACTGAAAGAGGCATGGAGGGCCACTCTGAGGTCTATACGTTTTTGATAAACTGGTCTCTTACAAATGGCTAAGGAAATAGTTTGTCTTTAAACAAATCAGAAACTAACATGATGTTCGAGGCCTATAGGCCAAGTTACAGCCTCATGTATAACAATGCAATATATGCAAATACCAAAACAGAGAGGATTTCCACAGAAATGACTGTAATTGTAGAAAATGGGAACTAATAGTGAGGCTACTAAACAATGTATTTCTAAATTCCAGGATAAACTATTTATAAAATGCATAGAGGAATTAAGACTGGAAACAAGATGTCAGAGGACAGCACAGGCTGATAAGGAAATGTCCTTGTCCCACAAACTTAATAGATGGTTTATGATCACTGGAGCTCTTGTAAAGGTGAAAGAAGGGTAGAGGACTGAGAAGTGGTTAAGCAAATACAAAGGGAATCAGGACATATTGGATGTTAGTCATTTAAGTATCACCTCATGTCCAGATTGATCTTTGGGGACTCTCCAGATTCCTATCCATCATGTTCATGTAACCTCCATGTTTCAAGATAAGGTATGGTAAAAAAGATAAGTACATCTCTAACTCACTCCCAGGACACCTATCTCTGAAGAAGTCACCTGTGCTTTACCCGGCTTCAAACTCAAGTCATTCCAATTGGCATGACAGTCCACTGATGAGATCTCAAATGACCTAGGAGACAAACTTCTGCTAATGTCTGTTGGGGAAATTTAGTAGGAGATTGTTGAGGAAAGAAGATAATCTCTAAAGGTGTATAGCTCTAACCTTTGGAGGTTTACCTTGACAGTATAAGTAGTGCTGACTAGAAGCGTTCATTGTTCTCTCCAATGGGACTGTGTATGCAATGTGGCCAGTGCAATATCCTCTGAAGGGAATCATTCCATCCTGGAGGGGCCTCATTATCTCCTGGGAAGGATGCATGTGGTAGGCCTTGGGGATTTCCCAGCATATACAAGATTGACATTAAGGACCTTCTCTAGGCAATATAAAAAGTAAGTATTGTAAAGGAGGAGACCGATCATCAGTGAAGCTGCCTGAAAGTCATACACTGAGTTTCAGGCATACAGTTAACCTGAGCCAGATTATTAGTATTGCTGATTCACCTGTATATGAGTTTTCCCTGTTTCTGTTTTAATTTCTCAATCATTCTCCTGTTGGCCACTCACTGATTCTTGAATATAGGGACTGTAAGGGAATCATTGCTGTGTTTGCCATTAGAGTCCGATCTGAAATGAGTACATGTTCTTTCTCTTTTCCATTAGAAAACCACAGAACCTAGTGTCTTTTTAATTGCTGTGAGACAATGCATTAATAATTCATGCTCATTGTTTCATTGTGCAAATGTCCTCTGCTAGAGAGCATAGTATCAGGTGGCAGAAACAGTCCTTCAGTAGTAGCAGACAGCTTACATATTTATCCACAATAGGAGGTAGATAAAGCTAACTGGGAATGGCTTACAGTTTTCTATATGAAAATACCAGCCCCAATGACAGCCCTTATGATAAGGCCACACCTCCTAATCCTTCCCAAACAGTTCCTATCTACTGCTGCCCAAACCTTCCATTGTATGAGCCTATTGGTGCCATTCTCATTCTAAGACCACAGTGACTTTAAATTTATACACAATGTGAAATCTGCTGTAATTGTCAGAGAGATTAAAGTCAATATTGGCAATCCTGGAACATTGAGCCAACAATAAATATGCTCTGAGCCAAGACCACACCCTTGGAAGTCTCTGTCTTGTGGAAGTAAAATACCTTTTGAATGGTGAGAGATTATTGTAGATGCCCTACCTAAAAACTACACTTCTAGGAACGTTTCTTAGTGCCAGAACCCAGAGAAAAAGGAAACCTTGCTATGTGGTCATGCCATTTTCCAAGATTGAAGCAAAACTTGATGGCATTGTCCATATTGTACTATCTTTGTACACACTGAGGTGCAACATTTATGTCAACAAGGAGCTTTGCAGCAGAGTTAAAGTGAACTGATTCACAATGAAACATGGAGATGACAGCTAAGTTGTATTGGAAACCTATCCTATACTCATGATAGAAATATAGCAAAGACTAGACAAAGGTTATCTGTTCTTCAGAGCACAAAGATAAAAAGTTTGAGTTGACACAATTCTTTGGAGTCCACATAACTTCAATCAGGATCCTCAGCTGCCATGTACATGATGTAGCAAGATGTGGGATTTCCCACTGAATTTGTCTCACTTATTCATATCTTTCCTTGCCTATGATGATTCCTTACTTATGCAATGTCAAGTGACCACTGTTCCATGGCATGTTGAAGCCATAATCTTGTAAGCACTGTGGGATAAGCAGTTGTTTTAATTACAAAGTCAAGAGACTTTGGACTTTGACTGTCTTCTGATTATTAAAGTCTAAATGGACATAGAGAAATAGATTTCCTCTCTTAGTAAGAGGTGAAAGTGAAACTCTCAGAGGCTGTCAGGGTAGAGGTTGTCGTGTATAGTAGGGTATTTGATTGTCAATAATTAGATTATTTAATATGTTTGTATTTTCGAAATAATAATTGTTGTGTCCTGATTTTGAGAAACTGAGATAAATTCAAGGCAGAAGCCATGAATTTCAAAAGCACACAGGTGGTGAATATGGACCTTAGCTTGTGAAAAACCATGGAGACACTGGTAAAATTCTAGTAGAGCTCTCACAAAAACTAATTGGCTTACAGAGATTACTAGATGAAAGTTTTCAAGGGAAAGAAGTACAGGTGGAAAACTCCTGAGATGGATTATGGGAGATCTTTGCAAGTAAGTGTCAGAGAGGTGGACATTTAACTTTGTTCAGTGATTATACCGTCTCTGTGTCCCTCATCAATACACTGTAGAGATTCTAATCTTCTCACAAAACTGTTTTCCAAGCTGTGAAGTCAGAACCAAGTATGGCTCACACAGAGTGTCAGTGCAGAGGAACAGGATTATTTATTTATTATTTAATATTTATTCGTAGGTCAGCATATTCAGACAAAGCCAACATTATACTCAACTGCTTTCACATGTGTGTTTCATTTTGTTTTGTTTTGACTTTCCCTTTTGCTTAAATGCAAGGTCTCTTTAAATTTACCAGTCCACATCTGGCCTGTGGTGGAGCACTCCTTTAATGCCAGCACTAGGAAGGCAGAGGGAGACAGATCTGTGAGTTCAAGGCCAGTGAGAGTTACAGAGAAATTTCCCAGTGCAGACTTTCACCTCTTTCACCACTTTCCATTTGTCAAGGAAACCACAGAGCAGCTAGGAGCAAGGTCTGACAGATGACGGCTGGTTTCAAAATCATCTTTAAAAGGTACTTCTCATTCCCACATTAGTGTATTGCTTCATTAGTTGAAAGTAAAACAGAGTCAACGTGATTTTTAAACGCTGTAGTAAGATTCAAATCACAAAATATGGGCCAGAAATTTTACAGGGTTAATATTTCTGTCAAAGGCTGACTCACACTCACACTTCTTATGTTGTGGATCTGGAGGTGAACACCAGGCTCATGCCCCAGGGATGTCCTGCTGACTCAGCTTCTTCCTCCACTACTCTCCTGCAGGCAGCTAGACTGGAATCCCTGATAGGAGAAATGGCCACACCTGGGTTCCCACAATTCTTTCGCATAGACTTCTGGGAAATGTAGTCTGCGGCACTGTGACATCACGGTGAGCCATCCAGGAAATTCCCTCCTGGCCTTCAGTCCACACGTGTGCAACTTTCTCAAAGTTGGGCGAGAGTCCTGTCCTGCTGTACGTTCCTCTTGCGTCTCTGACATGAAGGTTGGTCCAGGGTGCAGCGCAGCCTGAGGCACTGTGCGGGGTGCGGGGGTCCGTCATGGAGGGAGCTGATCTGGGTTTGGTGAGTGGGCGGAAGAGGCTGCCATGGAGGTACTGGCAGGGTCACGTGAGGTTGCAGGTCAGGGCTGGGGAGAGGGCGATAGAGACTGCATTCTGAGTGATTGATTTCCTTAGGACGCCGCTTGCCACTTTGGGCTTCTGGGACAGGAGAGCAGCCTGGTAGCACGGAGTAGATGATAGTGCAAGTCGAGGATTGCAAACTAATGATGGTCAGCTGACTACGTGCTCCTGAGGTGGAGCTGGGAGCTCACTGAGCAACTTTGGTGGGGAAGCATGCTTCTCTAGCTGAGCCATTCTCACATGGACGCTGTCAGATTTCTCAATATTTGTAGTACAAACAGGGTTTCGGGTTCATCCTGAACTCTGTAGCCGCCTGATGTAACGGTCTTGAAGTCTTGATTATGATCTCTGCCAGTTTGAGAATTATAGAGAAAAATTTTCGAGGTGAAACAAAGCTCACATGTGGGAAATTCTGGAACCAGTAACAGATCTGCCAGAATTCGCTGCAATAAAAAAGCTTTGACTGGGGTGAGAGAACACACATATACAGCCTGTACAGAGAGAGAGGCATCTTCTGCAGGAAGAAGTGGTTCTGTCGAAGATGTCTCCAGGTCTCAGTTTGAGGACTCTGTTTTCTTAACTTTGAAAGGTCTTCCATTCCTCCTCTAGGGTGGAGCACAGTGGTTGTGTCAACACGTCTTGATCTGGCCTTGAAGTGTTAAGCTAGTCCAGAAGCAGGGTGTCTAGGAACAGATGAAAA
>CABHPQ010129737.1:0-54067 GCA_902168405.1 Peromyscus aztecus | reverse complement strand
GGGCAACCTTAGCATCCTGGCAGCTGTCTTGGTGGAACCCAAACTCCACACCCCCATGTACTTCTTCCTGGGGAACCTGTCAGTGATGGATGTGGGGTGCATCAGCGTCACTATTCCCTGCATGTTGGTTCGGATCTTGTCCCACAAGCATACAATTCCATATGGAGACTGCCTCACACAGCTCTTCTTCTTCCATCTGCTGGCTGGGGTTGACTGCTTCCTGTTGACAGCCATGGCTTATGACCGATTCTTGGCCATCTGCCGGCCACTCACCTACAGCACCCGCATGAACCACACAGTCCAGAGGATCTTAGTGGCCACATCCTGGGCTTGTGCCTTCAGCAATGCACTGACCCACACTGTGGCCATATCCACACTCAACTTCTGTGGCCCCAATGTGATCAATCACTTCTACTGTGACCTGCCCCAGCTCTTCCAGCTGTCCTGCTCCAGCACCCAGCTCAATGAGCTGCTGCTCTTTGCAGTGGGTTTCATAATGGCAGGAACCCCCATGACACTCATTTTCACCTCCTACATCCACGTGGCAGCTGCAGTTCTGCGAATCCGCTCTGCTGAAGGCAGGAAGAAAGCCTTCTCCACGTGCAGCTCCCACCTGACTGTGGTTGCCATATTCTATGGCACAGGCATCTTTAACTACATGAGACTTGGTTCCACCAAACTGTCAGATAAGGATAAAGCTATTGGGATTTTCAACACTGTCATCAACCCCATGCTGAACCCACTCATCTACAGCCTCAGGAACCCTGATGTGCAGGCTGCCCTCTGGAGGGTACTCATAGGGAGGCGACCAGCAGCTTAAGGGGGTCTCTATTTCTTTCAAAACTAAACCTGGGGATAGGGGTACCCTGTAGTGTTAAACACTACAAGAAATTGTTCAGAACTCTTTCCATCTCAAAGCTTAAAATAATGGATAATATTTATTGTCCCTGAAAGAGGTCGTACCCAGGTATAGATCGTATGTACATAGTTTCTCCCAGGTCTGTCCTTTGATGAGTTCCACCTTTAGTCACTGTATCTTCCCTTAAGCTGGAGTTCCCAGAGTGTCTCAGAAAGCATCCTCCTGGGAGTCATATTTATTCCTCAATTTCTGGAAGAGTTGGTCTGTCTATGCAACCTAAGCCTAGATGGGAAAAGCACATTTCTCCTACAAAATTCTTATAATATTCAGAGGAAATGAGGAGGAAGCTTGCTCTGTGGTTTCACATTCCCTAGTAATTCTAGAGATCTTGTTATCTGGGTGCAGCTCTCAGGACTGATTGTAAATATTAAAACTCCACTCATATGTAAGAAAAGTTACAATGCAAAATGAGTTTCCCTCAATTACCATTCTTGCATGTTTCTAAACTTTTGAAAGATAAGAATTTATAATGTAAACATTTAAACATTTCACACACACCCCCACTACTCAATATTAAACTCCTCTCTAAATTCTCACTTTTTACCACTGAACCTCTAAAAGCTGTAAACCCATGTGTGAATGCAGATCACGCTTTGATGCCTCAGCCTGTCAATGAAAGAGGGTGGCTCTAACCTAGAGTGTTCTCTCATCCTGTTTTCTGTTCACCAGCCATCAATCCAGTCATCACTTAAATGCATCTTCCTCCTCACATGTTTTGTAGACTAATAACTTGCTCTTGACAGTGTTGCTGTCTAGTTGATATTTCAACAGACCATTTCTCTAACACTCTCTTTGGACCTGAATTTGTGGTTTAACTTCTCCATGGTATTTGATGTGGGTAGATAGAGTCAAGGGATGGGCTAAGATAGAGATGGAAAGAAAGGGTATGGAAGAGTGACAAAAGCAAGATTAGAGGTAGAACATTTGTGAGAAAACATGACTAAATGATGGAGAAGTCAGGATAGAAGATCAAGTACAGAGGTTGAGGAGAAATAATAGAAGCATTAGTGAAGGTGACATGGGCTACAGGGATAGAAGAGCAGATGGGAAAGAATGCAAACAAATCAGTAAGATAGCAAGAGGCTGTTAAAAGATTTGAGAGGGATAAGGTTTATATATCAGAGATGGATGATTTGTGCTTCCCATTCCGTGTGGTCCAGCAATAACCAGTTCTTGACAGCCCTGAAGCTGTTACTGTAGTCCATTCTCTGTCCTAAGAAAACAATACCTCAAGTTTTGCTGAGTGTGGTAGAGTGCCTGGGGGCTCCTCTGCCATTTCTCTAGGCAGAGAGGCACCAATAAAGTCAGGAAGAATGTCTCCCAGATGAGCAAAGACAGCAGGGATGAGGGGAAGTTGGTTATGAATCCAACAAAGATTGTGATTAACACCTGGTCCACATTCCTGCCTTTTGATTCATGCCTACTAATGTTGTCAAAAGACAGGTGGAAAGATGGGCCTTTCATGATTCTTTTTGACTGATCAGACAAACTTCAGGATATAAACAATGAGCTTCCTACAGGGTCTGGGAAGCATCATGCATTCTCACCTCATATTCTCTGCTGTCCATGATGTTCTTGACCGCAAGCACATTCTTGACCCTTTCTTGACTTTTATTTGGCAGGAGGGACAAAGCAGTCATCAAGGCTCTCTCATAACTAATGTTGTCTGGTTCTCTTAGTCTAAGTATCTAGAAAGATTCTCATTCTATTAGTGCAGGGAACAGTCACTTCTCCGCCATCACTTCTCACCACCAGCATCTAAAACTGCAGCAAAACACAGCCTGTTTGACCCCAAGACCTTGGAGCCTAGGCTTTCCTATCACCTGGCCATTCACACCTTGCTTCAAGGGGTGACTATCCCAGTGACTCACCATGGCATTGTCACTATGAGAAACAGAGCAGCAGACATCAGTATCACAAAGAAGCACTTTGGGCAGTGACCCCACTTTTCTGTTTACCCAGAAAGATCACAGGGTTTCTTGAACAACTTGGAAGCTTCCTTTTTTTTGAAATCAATGTCCTGTTTATTTTTATTCCAAACTAGAAATCTCTTCACAATTTAAAGTTGTCATTAGCCCTGAAATACATCATGTTGTAAATGCTCAAATGGTGCAGAGTGTCACCATTGCCTTTCAACACCAGGGCCACTACAGTGCCCCACACACCCACTCACACTCACATTCAAAACACCACATTGCTTTGCAACTAACTTTCATCTTTTATATTATATAACTATGTAAATCAATCTACTAGCATATCATATCCACTTTAATAACTATAAAATATTCCACTTTATGTATTAACAGTGGTCTACTTCACCAACTCGTTTATATATTTGCTTTTGTAAGTGTTAATAATTCTAAGATTAATATTTATCTGTGTTTCCATACATATGCAATTACCCCCACTGGTTACATTCCTACAAGTAATGTATAAGTGTGGGTGCATGTGCATGTGTGCTAAAGGAAATACAAAGACAAATTTAAACTTTGGTAAGTATTCTCTCTTTCTTTTTGCCAAAAAATGTGCAGCATTTTACATCTTGATTGGCAGTGTGTGAGAATGCTTGTTACTGCACATCTTTGATATCACTGGGTATTATAACTGCATAATTTGCCTTTAACAATTAAATACAGCATTGTGGTGTTCTTTAAGTTGAATTCCTTTATTAATGTGACTAGTTATCTATAATAAAAGGAGGGATAGATATTGATATACTTATTATTTTTCATTTCCTTTCAGCAAATTGTCTGTTCTGGTGTAAGTGAGGCACAGTAAAGAAACAATCAAATTGACCACTCTATGGTTAGGGGGAGGGATTTATTGTAGGTTAGAGTGAGAACAGCCAGAGGCATCTGGAAGAGTCCAGAGCAGAGAGAAAAAGAAGCAGAATGAACATGAACATGTCTAGAGAAGTGGGGAATGGAAAAACCATGTGGGTTATAAGGAGGACAAGTAGCTGAAAGTAGGGAAGCTTGTGAACTGGAGCAGCCTGGGAGTTTATGGTAGAGGAGGAGGTGAGAAGGGCCAGGATGACAGTGTGGACTTTGAATGCATAACAGGTACATGTGAATAGGGACCAAAGGTGTCTGGAACTAGCATGGGCTTTGACATATAAGGGAAAAGGTCCTGTCTGGCAAGCAGAAACCCATTTCGTAGGCTCTTGAGGAATGCTGCTCCTTGTATAGTCTAACTTGAGCTGAATCAAGACTGTTATTTTGGGGCTATCTACTGCCTTTTGGGGAATTGGGGTTCCCTTGGACTTGATATCAGGGTTTTGAGGAGTGGGGTGTTTTCCCCTTTGGTTAGTTTGTTTATCTTTTTAAATTTTACTTCCTTCATTATTAATTAAATGAAACTTACCTGGTAAGTGAAAATTGTACATATTCATGGACTAGTATGCTTTAATACCCACATATTGTACAACTTTTGCCGTGATTAGAAGACACTGTTAATGTTCCAAGATGGCACATTTACCATGTACTCTACACACATGATCCCCTAGTCCCATCTGTCTTTATCTTTTAGAGCCTCTACTGCCCAGACTGAGCTTCATCAAATTTATCATCTTTGTTTTGTGTAAAGCTCATAATAAAAGGACTTTTCCATTTAAACATTGTATCCGTGTTATATGTCTGTAATATCTCTTAGGACTTCCTGGTTTCCCTTCAAGCCAAGAATTTGATGTATTTAATGATTATTTTTGTGTATAGTCTAACTTTTATCTTTTATTGATTACAAGTGTCCCATCACAATAAAATGTATGTTTGTTCACCCCTAAAATGTGTGTGATAAACAACAAAAGGCAAAATACTGTATAAGATCAGAGCTGTCATCAAAGAGAGACTTTTGCCAGGTACATTTTCCTGACAACCAACATGTACTAGGAAACAAACCCTGTAGGAATTCTACAACTCAGAGATGCCAGAGGGAAACTTTGTACTTCTTAAATTCTAACAGAAGCCAAAAGATGGGGTTCAGATGATAAAAGAGGCCAATAGATACTTTACAAAGGAAGATAAACAAATACAGGATAGATATGCAACATCATCAGCCTTCAGAGGAAAGCAAATTAAAGCTACAAGGCCACAAGGTTGAGCTTCTCAAAGATTCTGTTCCCATCAGCCTTCAGCCTATTTCTTCACTACAGGAATATCCTCTGGAGCTTCCCAGGAAACTTAAGCAATGATCCTTCTGGTCCCTTCCTGGGTGCTCCTCTAATGTGTCTACCATCATCCTTCCTGAGCTTCTACACGAATCTCAGTGGTTCATTAGGACCAACTCCAAGCATCTTCTCAAGGAGATCCAGTTCTGCAGTGGTGAAAGTTCTTCTGTATCATTCCATAAATCTCTCTGTGTCATGACATCTAGCCCCACTCCTTGGTCAGAACTTGTGCTCACATTTTCTCCAGAACTGGAGGAATTCTCAAGTCTGGGCAAGATGCCTAGATGCTGAGTCAATTCCTTACTGCTACTGAAACATGTTTCTATAAACTGAATGCCTTAAAACCACAAAAGTCTATAATGTCATCTTTCTGGAGGCCAAATGTCTGGAATAAGTCCAATAAAACTAGTGTAAAGGCATTAGTAGGACGGTTCTTCCTGGAAGCTCTAGGAGAGAAACTATTCCACGTCTCCTGTTCTTTTGGCTCCTGATACTCCTTGACTTGCTGCCACATCCCCTCAACACTCATTCTCAACAACTTCCATCATCATGTTGCCTTTTCTTCTACACTAATGACCTCGCAGCTGTTAGACAGGTTATTGCTGGACCACACAGAATGGGAAACCCAAATCTTCTATCTCTGATGTATGAACTTTATCCCTCCCTGAATCATCAGCACATTGCCTTCCTGTTGCTACCTCTTCCAGGACAACCCACCACTTCCAGAATCATGTTCAGACCCCACACCTCCCTCCCAGTGGTCTGCTCTAATGAGCTCCCTGGGGAAAGCACTACATTCTTGTGGACTCATTAGGAAGCTGAGCCTGAAGAAGCCTTCCCTCTACTCCTGCCTCACACCCAGGACCTCTTCTTGCTCTCAGGTTCAAGTTAAGTCTGAATGTGGGGCCTCCCTGCTCAAAGGCCCTGGGCTGACATCTGGGAAAGAGGACATCTCCTTGGGAAGGCCCCTTCTAGTCCCCAACTCTACCTCTTGCTTTCAGGGAAACCAATAAAGACACAGTAACATCATCTGGGCCTCAGTGGCCCCACTGTTCAGTTGGACTGCCATCATCTGCCCTCACTCCATCTGCATGAGAAAACCTAAATGGCAGAGAGTATGAGACATCGTGGCTGTGTTAAGGGCTGAGATGTTTCCTTTTACATCTCTCCTCTAATCCTTTTAGCTCTATTGGAGGGCCAACTTCTGAGTCCCCAGAGCATAACACTGCCTTGACAAAGGAGATATCAGCTTGCTTCTTCTTCACTTACATCCCAGTCATCCAACCCAATACCCCACTCTCTGGTTAGATAGCAGAGTGTGTGCAGCTCCTCAATCTCTTTTGTGAAGCCTCACTGATGTTAGGACCTGTACAGTGTCCTGACATCATCTTAAGTAAAGCCTCCTTTAAAAAGAAGAAGCCCCCCTCTTTTTTCTTCTTCTTCCTCTCCCTCTCTCCCTTCATGAGGCTCCCCTTAGGTTTCTCTCCTTTTCTCTCTCTCTTTCCCTCTCTTCCTCTCTCCCTACCTTGTTCTTTCTCTTCCCTCTCCCCTCCCCCATTAATAATAAAACTCTCCACATGGATGCTGTGCCTGCATAGTATGAGCAATTTTTGGCTGTGCCCCCTTAGTTGCTGCAGGCATGACTTGTCTCCTTGTCTTAAACCCTCCAAGACATCTTACACACCATTTCACAACTGGTTTCATGCACACTCTAAAGGGATATGTTTACAGGTCCTTCCTCAGATCTTATAAAACAGAGAAGGGACTTCTCTTCACATCACCTCAAACTTGGCATCATACATGGTGTAACAATGCCCCTGAAAGGGAGAATCCACTTAAGGGAAGAGGTAGGACAATGGCTCAGAGACCCTGGCTCCTTTCCTGGTCTCCTTTCCCCTGACTCTTCTTTCTTATGAAACCTATTCTCTGTATGTTGAAAAGAGCATGAGGGGATTTGCTGAGGCTAGTTCATTGCCCAGTCCTACTTCCTACATCAGACATCCTGAAAGCTCCCCTTGTTGAACTTTTCACCATGAGAGTAAGAAAGGACTTTCATCACTGGGAGTTCCAAGGGGGAACTGTCACTGCTCAGAAGAGTGTCACAAGAGAGCTCCTAGTGACTCTGCAATTCTCTGAAGGCAGCTCAGGTGAATCAAAAGTCATTTCAGAATCCCAGTGGCATTCTGTAAGTTGTATGTTTGCAGTGTGGCAGGAGCCATCTTGTTACTTTTCTACATTATCTGTAAGGAGAGACTTTCCCAGTATAGACTGTGTCTGGAGGCAGTCTGTGGAGTTTGTGGGCATGTGGATTGATACAGACCAAATGGTCTCACAAACATAAAGCACCCCTATGCTGAAATGAATCTGAGAGGACAAAAGAAAAGGAAACAAGAAAGAAAACAAAAAGGAACCCAATGGAAACAGGAGTTAACTGTTCTCTACCATCTGTAAGGATGGTCATCAGTTGTCAACCTGAAAGTCATTCAAGTATCCACTTTGTTAATGTTAACACCCGAGGATATTTCTACCTCCTCTTAAATCATGTGTCATTGGAGTTGGCCATCTTGGAGATGACTGCATCCAAATCCTTGCCTATGTGCTGTCTACACTGTGAGCTTTCACTGGAGGGCTGGTTGCTAAGGTAGCCCTTCACTGGCCGTGGGGCACTGGTTGCTATGATAGCTTCTTCTTGGACATTGCCTCTTACAGAAGGATTCCAATGAGATGCACACTACCTATTTGAAACTTCTGGACATGTAGTCACTGTAGCATCCTTAGATGGCTCCAAATGACCAGAAGACATCTGATATGCAATTGCAGAAAGCAGCTTTATCCATGAGAAAAGGCTGCATGCTGGGGGCCTGCCCAAAATGATTTCGATCCTGTGGACGGTTAGGTAGCCCCTTTTACGCCTGCTTAGGGGAATTCCAGCTGTGGTTAAGTGTATTTTGAAGTGATTGGGTATAGACCCTTACCCGATGCAGGAATCATTTTATGTTGACTCATGACATCCGGTCAGCAACTATGGCTGCAGTGTCAGGAGTCTGTTGTGTCAGGGGTGTGTCTGACTGAAAATAGCAAGAACAGTTCTGGCTTGAGGCTGGGTAGGCCCCTGATTGGCTACCAGACTGGACATACTTCCTGAGGGTCTGGCTGAATCCGGAAATCAGTCAACATAGGATGGTGGGGTAACATGGGGCAGAGATCTTACCAAACTGGCCCCTGGAAAAAACGACTGACCCGGATCCCTTCAGTTACTACATTCACTGTGAACAAAGAGAACACTAGGGAAGCTTCATATTCCATAAACAAGAAAACAAGAAGGGACCAAGGTGAGAAAGCCAGGCCCTTGCCCAAGACCCCTGCCTTGGCCATTCCACAGCCATGACAGGTTGTGGAAAAGACTCAACAGGATGTAGGCCCCTGGCTCAGCAAGATGTGCCCTTGAGCATCTGACTCTGGGCCTAGCTCTAGTTACAAAAACAAAAACAAACAAACAAACAAAAAAACCCAACACCAGACATCCCCATATGGTAAAAGAAGCCAATGAAAAGTTACAACTAGCAGGCTCCTGATATAGTAACCATAGCAACCACTATAAAAGATAATAACCTTCCTGCAGCTGACCAATTAAGCCAAGGTCAGCACCTCCTGTAGGGAGGTCCACCAATCCTGATTCTGTTCCTATGCAGTCCATAGACCCCCAGACTCCCTTTGGTTTACTCCCCATAAAAACCCTGCCCCATTGCTACTCGGGGACTCTCCTGCTCTGCTGCTACATCAGAAAGACAGAGAGGCCCAAGTTAACTCACAATAAAGACTCTGTTTTTGCTTTGGATTTCGTCTCTTGGTGGTCTTTGAGGGTCCAGACTCTGGGCACAACACAATGTCATAATATCAGCTCCCAGGTTACAAATATACCAGAGATCCCCCATCCTACCTGGACATATGAACCATCTCACAAGCTCCCTTCCCTGGCACCATCAATTCACTCAGACTTCTTGGTGAAAGCCCTGAGCATTTGTGTTTTCTTCTTAAAGCTTCCCATGGGGAAGGGGACTCTAGCCCAGCAGAGCATCAGGAATCGAAACTGCAAGTACAGACCACTACAGTTTTGTAAGACACTTATGTTTTCATCTCATCCTCTTTTAAATTATCTTCTCTTCTCTGTTCAGGACTATCAGTCAAAGTAACACGAGGCAGACACGTGACTTAAAGTTGAGGAGATGGCAAGAAAGAATTGGTGGCTGGAAGAATCATTCAGGGGAATCCTGAAACAACAGAGATGGGGACTCCTGAAAAACACTAAAACCTGGGTCTTACCTTCCGTGGCTCCTGGGAAAATTTACACATCAAGCCTCTACTGCAGCTCCTACATAATTTTGCGTGAAACCAAGCTAGAGACTCCCTGCATTGCAATTCCTGTCTGTTACTAAGTGCTTTCTACCTGGTCTACAGTCCATGCTAATGGGTGTCCTGCTCTCAGGTTTGCTAAAGACTGAATACTCACCCTGTCTGTTGGGGCTTCTCATTCATCCCTGCCTCCTCTGCATTTTGGATCCCAACTAAAACTGGAGAAGTCCATGTACCAACCTGTGAGCTTATTTACCATTTTGATAAACAAGGATTTTAAACATGGTTTTTGTTCAAATTACAACAAGAAACCAGTGGAATATTTAAAGCTGGGGGTGGAGCTTTGTTTCAGGAACAAAACAAAACAAGGACTCCCCAAAAATGTCAGGAAATCTTCCCAAGAACAACAGTGGCCTTTATCAAAGTTTTACCAGGGTGTGTTCTTGAGTTAGCCTCTGTATTTTCTGGTCCCTTTTCAACCTTTCATTATTTTATATGTAACTTAATATCAATTCTTTTGTTATTTACCCTTCAATAAATGGAAATTAAATGGTGGAATTAGCATACCAGTCCAAAATGAATGAATAAATCTGGGGAACAAGCACTGTGTGACAAAACTTATACTGGGAGATGCAATCACACATCTCCTCACCCCATGTCTACTCATTCCAGATAAGGAGCCCAAGACAGACAAAAGTACAGATACCACTAAAGTCCAACTTGGTGAGCCAATGAGTTATTGAGGTTTCTTAAGGTAATGTGGTTGAAGGGTTACCTATGGGAGCAGAAATGACTCACAGACAGCTGCATCACCAAAGCCCACCCCAGCAGGGTTGAAAACTCACAAAATTTGGGAACCTGGAGCACACTGCACAACCTGTAAGCAGTTCAACAGGTTGGAGATTAATTCTTTCCAGGTGTCACAGTTGGTCTAAACCTCCTCCAGGCATCTTGGCTGGTTTCTGCTTCTTCTGGGCAGCTGATCTGGCCTCAAACTTCTTTGTACCTTGGCTTCCCTTGTCTGAGCGTCTTCTTTGTAGCTTTTATTGCTTACTCTGGTATGGAAGGGCCTAGTGATTCTGGTCAGTTTCAGGGATTTCCTGAAGCTATTTTGAGTTGTTTTCTTTCCTTCTTAAGGAGTCCCCAGCCCCAAGATGGAATGTTTCAATCTTGGAGGAAATTGCTCCACAACAAACATCAACACTGTTAAATACCCAGGAGAAAGCCAATTAAATGAGTCCTGTCAAAGAGATAAACCATGGGATGATGAAGCTTTTAGTCTGAACAATTAGAGCAGCTAAGATCCAGTGAATTCTGTGTTCTAGTCATTGTATCTTCTCAGACACTGAAGAGAAGTTACAGAGAGTAGATAAATGTAACTCATAAGACTCATGAGTTTTAACTTGTGTTGATATCGGAGAGAAATCTGGCCTTGCCCATGGCAATGAGACACAGAACCCCACCCATCAGTGGGGACTCACTTCACAAGGATAGTAGAACCAGAACACAGACTTGCACAAAAAAGAAATATCAAGAAATATCTCTTTCTGATCTCTTGCTAAGAATTGGTTACTGGCACCATGGAGCTAACCGAGGACACAGAGAAAACAGAGGCAGGGCATCAGGGCCACATTTCCTTTATACATTCATCTTTTGGAGACAAGGCAGATTCCATAGCTTGACTGCTATAATAGTGCCACAATAAAGAGGCATATTTCCTTCTTTTCACTAATGTGTGTGTGTCTTTCTCCATCATTTTACTTTCAACCTGACCAAGGTGTTTAATTTAAATATTTGAAGAGTGCTTCTTTTAGTGAGCCTCCTATTGGGAATGTTGTGCCCAAAGTCCAGACCCCCAAAAGACCACCAGGAGACCAAATCCAATGCAAAAACAAAGAGTCTTCAGTATGAGGTAACTAGGGCCTCTCTGTCCATCTGATGCAGCAGCAGAGCAGGAGAGACCTCGAGCAGCAGAGTGAGAGCTTTTATAGTGGTTAGACAAGGGAGTCTTAGGGGGATTCCAAAACTGCCTAGTTACACACTTGGGACTGGCTCAAGTCCTGGTTAGGGCTATCTGGACTGAGTTGATTGGCTATTTTGGGTCTAGGATGTTGCAACAATTAGTTTCAGCAAAGGACATCTGGAGTTGCTTGTCTGTTTCTGGTTGGCCTTTCTCTGTCGGGGGTGTTCATGGTTCTCTCTGTAACTAGGGGTAGAGTCAGGAGCAGTCGAGGGGTGGGCATCCTGCTCAGGCTCAGGTCTCTTTGCTATGGCTGCAATTCTGCTGAAGCCTGGGTCTCTCAGGTAATATTTATTTTTCATCTACTCTACCAATACCTTTTAGGTGGTGTACTTAGACCAGACATGTTTAATGTGGTTATGGAAATGTTCAGAGGTAAACCTGCTATTTCAATTTGTGTTCATATTTGTTTTGTCTGATTCTCTGGTTTGTTTTCCCTGTCTGCTTGTGAGTTACTTGAATAGTTGGTTTATCTACAGTGTTTTCAAGTGTATTGCTTTGAATAACTTTAAATGGTTACTTGAGGTACTACATTTTATCCATTAAAACTCATTATATTCTACATTAAAACTTTTATCACACTATACTGTTTCCATAATCATAATGCTTCAGATGAGGTATAAAAACTCCCTTTAGCAAGCCTATTAAAATAGAAATATGACTTATTTTTAGGCAATCTTTGCTCCTTTTTCAGTAGACAATGAGAAAGGATGGACATTACTTTTCTAATTAGGGCACTTGATACTGATTCCTGTGAAGACTTATGCTTGCTACATACTATACAATGATCTAAATCCATGGACATTTACTTGAATACCTCTTAGTATTTCCATGAACAAAAATAAATGTTCATTATTTCAGTCATTCTAAGACAAAAAATGCAAATTACCAAGTACACAGGCCCTGAATAGCTGAAGGTACTCATTCTAGTTGACATGCTGAAGTGTGAACCTAAGTGAGGGAATCTAGAAAGAGTAGTAGGGAATAGGGGTGATGAGCCTCAGTTACAGCCTTGGAACAGTCTACAGTACTGGGGCTATTTTCCTATTTGATTGCCCTTGAATCTACAGTTCATAACTTGCCACAGTCTTCAAAAGAACCCTGAATTATGGGCTGTATTTTATCTCTCTTTGTGAAGGAGAAAGACTGAGTACATTTTAACACCAGCAACAGATGCAGGTCCCGTGTTATAGGGTAGAAGTTGGCTGAAACAGGAACTACAATTAGATCTGAGTGACAGAGACAAGATTGTGGCGATATTTTGTTTGTATTCTAACAAATAAAGCTTGCCTGGAGATCAGAGTGTGGAGCTAGCCACTAGTTACACATAGAGGCCAGGCAGTGGTGGCACATACCTTTAATCCCAGCACTTGGGAGGAGGAAGCAGGAAGATCAGGAGTTTAAGACCACACTGGGCTACAGGAGATAGATCCAGTTTAAAAGAGAAACATAGCCAAGTGGTGGAGGCACAGACCTTTGATCCCAGCACTTGGGAGGTATATGCCTTTAATCCCAGCACTAGGGAGGTGGTAACAGGACGTGATATGGCTGGGCGGAGAGAGGAATACAAGGCAGAAAGAGGAATACAAGGCGGGAGGAGACAGGAGCTCACCCCTCTTTCAGTCTGAGTATTCCTAGAGGTAAGAAGTGACTGTGGCTTCTTGCTCCTTTGTCTCTCTGATCTTTCCACATTTACCCTGATATCTGACTCTGGGTTTTTATTATTAAGACCAATTAGAATTCGTGCTACAAGCATTGTTCTGAACAGCAGCCTGGTGCACCCCCTTAGGCTCTCTTGACTGCCGCCTCTCTGGAGACATCACCTGGATCATGGCATTGCCACTGACCACCTCACCCCTGTCTGAGGCCCAGAGTGCTGCTCAGCTCAAGGATGTAGTGATATTGTGTTCCCCAATATACTGTGCACCCTAATAAACTTATCTGGGGTCAGAGAACAGAACATCCACTAGACAGACATAGAGGCCAGAAAATGGTGGCACACATGCTTTTAATCCTATCACTTGGGAGGCAGAGGTCCGTGTGGATCTTGTGAGTTCAAGGCCACACTAGGAAGAGAGCCAGCTGTGGTGTCACACACCTTTAATCCCAGCACTTGAGATCTCATGTCTTTGCTTGGGAAAGACATATGCCTTTAATCCCAGAAAATGATGGCAGGAAGCAGAAAGGTATATAAGGTGTGAAGACTGGGAACTTTGGCTGTTTAAGCTTTTAAGCTTTTAGCAGCAGTTCAGCTGAGATCCATTCCAGATGAGGACTCAGAGGCTTCCAGTTTGAGGAAACAGGATCAGCTGAGAAGTTGGCAAGGTGAGGTTAGCTATGGCTTGTTCTGCTTCTCTGATCTTCCAGCATTCACCCCAATAACTGGCACTGAGTTTTTATTAATAAGACCTTTTAAGATTTGTGTTACACAAGGAAGCAAAACTGCTGTGTGATCCATCAACATTTGTACCAACCACGGACAGTGACTGGAGTCCCAAGGGAAGACTCAGAGCTGTATGTGACAAAAGCAAATATACACCATGACATGTACAGCCAGCCAAGGCTTCACAAAATGAGAACCCACATGAAGACCCAACTAAGTCCATGAGTGGTATCAGTATGTCGGTAGGAAGAGGACTATCAGCTGACTCATGTACAACTTATCAGGGGCCATATCCCTTGAGAACACTCAAGCTCCCTCCTCCAGTATTTATCAACTGCCAAGAGCTCCTCAACAATAAATAAAATGTATACTTATAATATAAGAAAGAAAATCTGGAATAAAGTTAGAATATAGTACATGCCCCATGATATTTAACTAAAATTATATTATTTATCTTCTCATTGAAAGTATTCATGAATCTTTTTACTTACAAAAGTATCCATGATTTTTGTACTGTTGAAATCTTTACTTCATTTGCTATAAATATGTTTATAGTTCATAACTTTTATACAATAATTATTTTATAATTTCCTATTTTCAGAGGGAAAATATACTTGCTCCATTCAAGTTGAAAAGTCTTTGCCATCTGATATTGGCCTTACTTTGTCAATATTTTCATCATTAACCAATTTTCAATGACTTCATCTATCAAGTTTTGTTTTTAATTTTAAACCTTTATTTTTATTTTTAATTAAAAACATTACTAAATCTAAAGAAATCAAGAAACTAGACATCAAAATACCAAACAATCTCATTAAAAAATGAGCTACAGAGCTAAAAAGAGAATTCTCAACAGAACAATCTCAAATGGCTAAAAGACATTAAAGGAAATGCTCAACATCCTTAGTCATCAGAGAAATGCAAATCAAAATGACTCAGAGAAACCATCTTACACCTGCCAGAATGCTAAGATAAAGAAAATGTGGTACATATACACAATGAAGTACTACTCAGCAGTAAAATCAATGGCATCGTGAAATTGGCAGGCGAATGGATGGAGCTAGAAAATATCATCCTGAGTGAGGTAACCCAGACTCAGAAGGACAAGCATGGTATGTACTCACTCATAAGTGGATACTAGATGTAAAGCAAAGGATACCGAGACTACAATCCACAGCTCCAGAGAAGCTAGCTCACAAGGAGGACCCTAAGAGGGACTCGTGGATCACCCTGGGAAGGGGAAATAGATGAGATATCCATAGTAAACTAGGGATGAGGGGTGGGCAATGGAGGGTAGGGAATAGGAGATTGGAACATAAGGGAACGGGATTGTTGAGCTGGAACAGGGACAGAGGAGAAAAGCAAAGAAAGAGATACCATGATAGAGGGAGATATCATAGATTAGAGAAACCTGGTGCTAGGGAAGTTGCCAGGAATCCCCAAGGATGACCCCAGCTTGGACTACTAGAAATAGTGGAGAGGGTGCCTGAACTGAACTGGCTTACCCTAGGGATCAGACCAGTGAATACCCTAACACTTATCACAGAACTTTTCTCCAATGACTAATGGAGGCAGATGCAGAGAGCCACAGCCAAACACTAGGCAGAGCTCCAGGAGTCCAGTCAAAGAGAGAGAAGAGGGATTCTATGAGCAAGTGCATCAGGATCATGATGGGGAAACCTGTAGAGACGGCCAAACAAAACTAGTGGAAACTCATGAAAGTTGGATCAAAGGCTCTGGAGCCTGCATGGGACTAGACTAGGCCCTCTGCATGATGAGACAGTTGTATAGCTTGATCTGCTTGGGAGGTTCCCTGGCAGTAGGATCAGAATCCATCCCTGGTGCATGAGGGAGCTTTGTGGAGCCCACTACCTATGATAGGACACCTCGTGCAGCCTTGAGACAAAGGGAAGGGCTTGGACTTGCCTCTACTGGATGTGCCTCCCCATGGGAGGCCTTGCCTTCTTCAGGGGGAGTGGGAGAGTTGGGAGGGAAAGGCTGGGGGGCGGGAGGAGGGAAGAGGGGATCTTTGATTGGTGAGTAAAATGAATGAAAAAATTTTCTTAATAATTTTTTTTTACATTTTAAATTAATTTATTGGCTTTAATTAATTTATATTAATTGTTACACAATTTATATAGTTGTCCAAATTTAATTAAATATCTTTAATGAATTTATATTGTTACACAATTTATATAGTTATATAAATTTAATTAAATATATCACTTTCCTGCTGTCTTAAAGGGCTACACAGACTTTTAGAATTATGAACCCTGCAAAAAACAGTTCTTATTGAGGAAAGTTACAAAAAAGGACAGTCACACATATCTCAAAACTGAGGACAGATTCTAAAAATGATCAGACAATCTAATCATTGCATGAACTTCATAAAATGTCCTGGCATAAACATAAATGGTGCAGGTCAACCACTCAATATCCTCTTTATTAGGCCAGAGACTTTGTAAACGCAAGATATGAATCTGCTGGTAGCAGAACAAAGAACATTGTATAACACATACCTTCTGCACGTGGAAGGAGTTTATTCTGAAATGATGACGAACGGTATAGTGAATACATTCACAGTTACCACCCAGTCTCATTACTACCATCAGTGCTCTGTGTCGTGCATAACTACATGAGCTATACTTTCACACTCGGGCTCTGCAGTGGGTTTGTTTACACCAGTGTCACCACAAACGGGAGCAATGTGTCTCTAATGATGAATAAACACAAGGTCACAAGAGGGTAAGAATCTTAGTGAAAGGGAGGAAAGAGTGTAAGGCCAGAGGACCTGCACCAAGGCTGCACAAGGCGTCACACTACAGGCACCAGGCTCCCAAAAGCCTGCCCATGCACCAGGGACGGGATCCTGATCCCCCTGCCTGGGTGCCCCCCAAACAGTTCAAGCCAAACAACCGTATTCCATATCCAGAGGGCCTAGTCCAGTCCCATGGGGGCTCCACAGCCACCAGTCCACAGTTCATGGGCTTCCACTAGTGTGCACATCTTCCCATCATGATCTCGACGTCTCCCACCTGCAGAATCCCTCCTCTCTCTCATCAATTGGATTCCCAGAGCTCAGCCTGGTGCCTGGCCATGGATCTCTGCATCTGCCTCCATCAGTCAATGGGCAAATGAGCAGTTTTCTTATGACAAGCTCTGTGGCAGGTTGCCCATATCCTACTATTCAAGCTACACCCATGTGTATGTGGAAAACATAAGTTTGACTCAGTAGGAGATAGATACATGTAAGCACATGTGTGGGAAGCATATAGTAGATGAAGGGGACATGAATTTGATAATGGAAAGTGGGGGATCATGGGAGAAATTAGATGGGGAAGGGAGAATGGATATGATCAAAATGCATTGTACTCATGGATGATATTGTCCAAATAGTGCATTTTCTTTGGGACAAAAATAAGAATTTTCACCTCCGGAATATTGTCCCCATAGAAAGAATTGTCTTGCTGTCTGACACTGACTAAATCATCATTCTGGTGAAAGAGATTATAAATAGAAGAACAAAGATGCAATTCATAACAAATCAAAGCCTAAAGAAAGCCTTTCATTTTCGTCAAATCTAAGAAACTCGAGGTGAGAAGCCAATGAGCAGGGATGTGATAAAGCATATGTAGGATTCAGAAGGGGACACTTGAGGTAGAAATTTCTGGAAGATCCTCAGCAGAGTGAATGAGGACACCTTCTGTTTCTCTGCAGGAGTCACTGGCTCCAGGAGAAGGAGATTTTGCCCCTGAGAATTCTGACCAGAGCTCCCTTCATGTCTTTGTTCCGCAGACTGTAAATGAAGGGATTCAGTAGGGGGGTCACCACTGTGTACATGACAGCAGATGCTGTGTCCTCTACCACTGAGTTGGAGGAAGAGGATGAGGGGCACAGATAAGCCTTTATCACTGTCCCAAAGCACAGGGCCACCACAGCAAGGTGGGACCCATAGGTAGAAAAGGCCTTGCGCCTCCCTTGGGCAGAAGGGACCCTGAGGATCGCTGACACAATTTGAATGTAAGACACGAGGATGAGCAAGAAGGGGATTAAGATGACTGCACCCCCCAGGTAGAGAAGCACAAGCTCATTGACACGGGTTTCAGAGCAAGCGATCTTCATCAGGGGTCCCAGGTCACAGAAGAAGTCTGGAATGACCTTCTTGGAGCAGAAGGAGAGCCGGAATATGAGGAAGGTGTGTGTCATGGCAACAACATTGTAAGGGTCCAGCAGGCTGCCACCAAGAGTGAGCAGCGCCTGAGGCTCATGATCATTGTGTAGTGGAGAGGGTGACAAATGGCCACAAATCGGTCATAGGCCATTATGGCCAGGAGGAAGATGTCCATGTCTCCAAAAGTCAAGAAGAAGTAGAGCTGTGCCAGGCATCCTGCATAGGAGATGGTCCTGCTCTGGGAGTGGATGTTCACCAGGGCCTTGGGTACTGTGGTGGAGGTGAAAAGGATGTCATCACAGGACAGGCTGGCAAGGAAGAAGTACATTGGAATATGGAGTTGTACATCAGTAACAATGGCCAGGACAATGAGCAGATTCCCAGCCACAGTGACCAGGTACATCCACAAAAAGATCAGGAAGAGGAATTGCTGCTGCTGTGGCTGTTCTGAGAGACCCCAGAGGAGGAACTCAAAGGTGCTGGTCTGGTTTCCTCTTGCCATGAGCACAGAGGTCAACGAGGAAAATCTTGAGCTTGCTTTCTGTGATGTTTCATGCTAGATGATTGCTGAGCATACCCTTCTCTGAGCTCTAGAGAAGAATGGCAGTGTTTGCATAGTAACCATGTGGTCCATGAATAGGACACAAAATGCTCTTCCAGAAATTTCTGCAAGATTCAAATGATAACCATTAAAATAGTCTTCTTGGATGCTCCTCTACATTTCTTCTGGCCAAAGTATCTTTGCTTGTACTACAGTTTTACTTAGCTATGCTCTAAGGATCTGAAAAGATTTGTTCACCCACTTTCATGTGTTCTATAGGTACTGAATGCCAACCCTTCACCTGGCTCAGTGCCAGATAACTAACAGTAATAATCCTTAACCCCAGACAGTTTTTGTAGCAGGAATTCCAATTGGTCTTAATAATAAAAACCCAGAGTCAGATATCAGGGTGAAAGCTGAAAGATCAGAGAAGCAGCACAGTCCGGCACTGAAGACACTTCTTACCTCTACAGAATCCTCAGGCTGAAAGGGGTGAGCTCCTGTCTCTATCCCACCTTATTCATTACTCTCTCTGCCCAGCCATATGACTTCCTGTTTCCTCCTCCCAAGTGCTGGGATTAAAGGTGTGTGCCACCACTGCCTGCCCTCTAGTGGCTAGCTCTGCACTCTGATCCTCCAGGCAAGCTTTATTTGTTAGAGCACCAACAAATTACCACCACAGTTTTTAATCTCGAGTTATGGACATAACTACCTACATTGGAATCTTATACCATTAGGATTCAGCCTGCCATACCCACTCAATCCACTCTTGGATCCTTGGGCGGTTGTTCTAATCCATCAGTGCCACAAACTTAATGTTCTGAAGACAACAGTTGGTGTTTACCATTCATCTAGAAATCATGTTTCTGTAATAAGAAAACTCATTAGTAAAGATGTGTGATATCTAGAATATTCTTCAAAGACTCAGTGAAATGGACAAAAAGAAGATCAAACCTCTGCTGTCTAGAATTGCAAAACTGGGGGAAGCACTTGTGATTCTAGCTCATGTGGCTAACCTCCGCTACACAGTAAATTTGAGTGCAGCCTGCATGAGAGCCCATTTAAAGAAATGGAAAGATATAAAATGTTAAACAAAATAATAAAACATATATGTGAATATGTACGTGATCACTCTATTTCAATTATGCCAATGAACACATTTCACTTTCAATTTCCTACTTAACTTACCAAATATATACTGCATAAGACTTCAGAGCTAAACCCAATCTCACAAAACTAACAATGATTCAACTATGACCTCTCATAAACATTCAATTAAAATTAATTACAGGACTTAAAGGATACAGTAAGAAAATTAGAAAATAAAAAGGCCTCATCCACCTGGAAAATTGTTAAATGTCTTTAGTAGATAATCATCAATAACAAAAAGGTGTTATAAAGTTCTGAAATCTATAAAATATACAATAGGTTTTTGCCAAGCAGGATCACTGAATGTATTGTAGAACACGGTCACTCCCTCCCTAATAACTATGCATTGGTTATGGTTACTACCTCCCCAAGATCTCTCCCAGGACTCTTCCTCCCCTCTAAAGATCACTATTCTACATGTGTTGAATTATCATAGAGTGCATAAAGTGCAATTATGTGCCAGCTACAAAATATAATAAATTTAACTATCAAAATTACTGAATGTTTAGAAAATAATAATAGTAATGTCACACACCAGAGTCTATGGAATATTACTAGCACAGCAAAGGAGAATATACTGCCTCAAACACCTTCACAAGATGCAGTAAATCACCCACTACACAAAGACAAGAGCCTAGTGAGGAAAGCAGGAAGTGGAAAATCACTTAAAGTCGAAGTCAAGCTCAACATCAAAAACTAACAAAAACACCCCTTAATTATATCCATCAGACTTCTGTCTATGTGCAAAGGAATGAATTAGAACCTCAGATCATATACAACAGTAATTCAGAGTGGACAAAGACCTAAAATATAAGAGCTAAAACTGAAAATCTTGGAAGAAAATACAAGCCTAAATTTTCAAATAAAGCAATGGTTTCATAGACATGACAACAAAATACATGTAGTAGTGCAGGAAAAAGGGAATAACAGACCTGAACCAGCGGGTTCTTTATGGACACTGATGCCCAAACTCCTAAATATTAAATCCTCTCAGAGGGACTTGTGGACCTTGCTGTAATCCTGTGATGATTCAGGAGGTTAAGGTCTGTGAGTGGCCTCAAGTTCACAAATAAGGAAACAGCAGAACCCGTGTGTGATCTCTACTGTTTTTTATTCCAAATGGCATGCTGTAGTGTAGTGTGCTTTAGACAGAACAATAGCCTTTCAGAGCCCATGTTTGAACCCAAATTGCTTCCTGATGGTAGTTGTTGTTCAGTGACAGGGTCTTTCTCTCCATGGTGGTCTAACAGACCCTGCCCTATGGCTCCTCAGTTGTCTTTCAGGGCTAGCTCAGTCCAGGTGGTCTCCTAGGGACCTGCCCCTTATCTTTTCCAACAGTCCAGTCTTTGGTGTGTCTGTTCTGTTAGTCAAATGAGATGCTTTTCAATTACTTAACCAGGAAGATTTTCTGCAAAGCCATACCTGGACTTCATCTCTGGACATTGCCACTCACCTTCCTTGTATATGGATGCTCCTTCAGCAACCTCTATCCCATCCCTTCATTAAAGTCATACCAGTTCCCAAAGACCCTAAAGCTTTTCTGGGAGTAGTCGGCTAGACTGGAATGAAATTTCACTGCCTCTATTTTAACACAACAATAATTTGCCATTGTAATTACTAACTCCAGCATCACCATCACATGAAAGGCCAACTCCTGTGCCTTTCTCTACCACTGTGATTCTGCAGTGCTTGAGATAACATCAGGAGCAAAGAGATGTTCGGTATGCATACGAGCTAGGAAGGCATGAGTATTGGGCACACACAGCTCTGCCCTTCCATTCCTCCCTCAGAAACTGGAGCACATGACAGTAACAGAAACAGAAAACCAGTCACCCCGACTTCATGAGAGAGAGTTCCAGGAGAGACTGTTCACTGGATAGAGAGCCCAAGAAATGTCAACCTCTTTTCTGTCTGCATCTGTGTTCAACAGGCCAAGTACAGGCTTGGCTTGATACAGATCCTAATCTATAGGATCCTCCCCAGAGGAAGAAACTTGTCAGGCAAAACATGTTCCCCTGTCCCTCTTGAATACTCTCCTTTCTGAATGTGTGCTCTAGGATGAGATCACGACACTCACAGCCACCCTAAAGATGCACCAGGATTTCCTCTTTGTGAAGGGAAAGGCTTCTTTCACCTGCCTGTCCTCTTGCCCTCAGGGATGGCTCTGCTTCACTCCACACTCCTTGTTCTCAAAGTCTTCACTGGTCACACCAGCCTTAGGGCTCCTGCTTCATCTGCTCTCCCTGCAGCCTGTTTTCCGGACCCACACACTGAAGTGTTTGTTGACTGCACTGACTCTCATGAGAATCACACATTTTGGTTGGAAAGATTTGAAATGTACATCATCTTTCCTCCCAAGCACTGCAATTGCCAAGACATGGTTATGCTTTCCCTGTCTGTAGATCATATCTGTCCGCCTCTACTTGCTCCTTAAAGATGAAATACAAACCTTATTTACATTTTCTCCCAGGATCTGAAAGCCTTCTTCTGTGGTGGTTAACAGGGGTCCTTCAAGAATAGTGTCCCACCCCAGTTGTGAGCTCACCATACTGCCTGTGTTTGTCCCAGTCACCACCACAGTGACCTGTGGCCTCTTCTTCAGTCCTCTGTGATCATTGATGTAACATGAAAAGTTCCCCGAGACTATGAGACTGTTTCTCTTTCAAGTGGCGTCTATCAAGATCACATACTGAAGCCTCCTCTGGTGCCCAGGGAAGCCCTACACACCCCATGCATCAGGACTGCAGAGTGAGGTCTGTTCCTCAACATCAGGACCCCAATGATACCACATGGAGAGTTCCAGCCCCGGGCTGTCAGAGGACTTACCCATCTATTGATTTCCCAGAAGGACCAGTGTGAGACTCCATCTCTTGTGGGAAGCTGGATCTTAGCAATTGCCTCAGGACCCACACATTCCCTCATGAGCAATTTCTTGAAAAGGAGAATAATGTGGTCCAGTAGCATTGGACTTCTTCCAAGAAAATTCATTAACTCTCTGTGTCTTGGACTGAACTAGAGAAAGCTACCCCATCCAACTAAATTAAATCTCCTCTGGCCTATGACTTTTTATGCAAACCCCTTAAAGTAAATCACAAGCGTCTGTTGAAATTGTTTCATTGTGTGGGTTTTTTGAGATAATATATATAATATGTATATGTATAAATGTATATATATGTATATATAGATATATATGAAATCATTAACATTCTCCTTTCAGTGTGTATTTTTCTCAGTCTTTGTATACTCTGGTAATAGCATGGTGCTGTAAAGAGGTCAGAAAATAAGACCCCAAGATTGGTAAAAACATGCCAAGAGACAAGTCATTTTGAAGGGTTCTTATTGGCTAAGTCTTGGATAATAGAGCAATTTAAATAATGATACTAACAGATCATAACTAACTGAATAAAATGAAGGTAAGTATATTGTAGCTGCCACCTGGGCTGGCAGCCACTCAGACTGAAATAAACACACAGACACTTATATTACTTATAAGCTGTATGGCCGTGGCAGGCTTCTTGCTATCTGTTCTTACATCTTAAATTAACCCATTTCTATTAATCTATAAGTTGCCACATGGCTTGTGGCTTACTGGTATCATACATCATGCTTATCCTCATGGCAGCTGGCAGCGTCTCTCTGACTCAGCCTTCTTCCTCCCAGCCTCTCTTCTCTGTTTGTCCCACCTATACTATCCTCCCTGCCTGGCTACTGGCCAATCAGTGTTTTATTTGTCAATCAATCATAGCAGCATATATTCACAGCATACAGGACATCCCACAGCAGTGTATCACACTGGTATAGTATATGTGGATGAATGAGACAGGAAGGGAAGGGAAGAAAAGGAAAGGAAAGGAAAAATGAGAAAGAATTTCATCCTTAGGATAGAATTCAACTAATAAATTTGAAATTGAAAAAGCAATGCTGAAGAAAGGAAAAAAATAATACAGAAAAAGCAATACCAATGAAATATCACAGCAATTTTTGCAAGCTATATATTAATGATAATAAAAAATAATATCTATCTATACATGTTTCTATGTACATCACCCTTTCCAAATGATCAAAATTGCATGCCTACATTTGGACAAATCATGTGTCTTCCAATATGATGTACTATAAAAGACTAAAAAGTGGCTTATGTGTATTCCTGCCCAAATGTATAGATAAACCTGGTTATAAGTAAGTGACAGACAAAATCTACAAAACACTTTTTAGAATGATGTTTACAAGATGCTGGTCTAGTAGGTTCTAGGTCTTGCTCCCCAGCAATAATAATGATCTAACAAGCCACTGGAAGAAATCACTCCTACACACATTCCTGCTGATGTCCAGTGAAAATACTTCAGGCTTTTTGGGTGTGTAGTGTATGTATTCTCCTCCCAAAGTAGCCTTGTGTCTCCCATTTCAAAGGGCCAGGGGTATGAATGGTAGTGGGGATGGTGTCATGGTGAATCACCATAGCTTGTGAGCTGTGCTAATAATATTAAGTCTGGATCAGGAGGTGGAGCCAGGTACTAGTTGACAAGAATTAGCCATAGAGAGTATGAGGACCTGTGAAGATGGATAAAGAAACTCACAGGAAGTAGAAGGGAGGGACCTAGAGATTTGCGGACATTTTTGGTTTGACTGATGTGGGAGAGATGCTTTCTTGCTGGGTCTCTGGGCAAAAATGAAGGTCAGCTGGTTGCTCTTGGCTTCTATGGTCTAGTAGGTTTTCACCCCAATATATGACTCCCAAGTCTTTATTAGCAAATAAAACAACTTCGATAAAAACAACATTTGGTACCCAACATGTGGCATGAGATCACATGGCAGCTTCTAAAGCCGCTACTTCTTCCCACTGATGCAGTTGCTCCTCAGGTGGCTTCTCCCACTGTGATCCCCCTCATCTGTACCCCATCCCCGAGTGCCTCACAACCCCACCACTGCACCCACTAGCACTATGATGTTTGCTTGAGAGTGCCTCACATCCCCACTGACACACACGTCATAGCAGATTTGGTAAGACACCTGGGAAATCCAAAGAAAAATCTTTCCATGTTAAAAATGGGAAATATCACAAGCAGGGAGTTAGGACTGTATAGTGCCACAATGGATGGCTTAAAAATGGGGAAAAAAATGAGTGAATGAATAACCAACTTTGCTAGGATTGACATAATGCTGATTATAATTACTATCAGTTTGATAATTCATATTTTCCTTAAAAAGTAGTTTGATAACTGTGCAAAATATGAAAATTTGGCTGGCAAGATACAAGCCTGAGAAAGACTAACTATTGATAAAAGAAAAACAAGCTTTAAAAGCTCTACTAATGAAAATAAGAAAATACTCAGACACAGACAGAGGAATTTAGACAAGAACCTACCATACTACTGCATGATGAAACTGAAAAGGGGTGACCCAAGGTTATTAGGAAACCAATCTTATATTAGAAAACCAGTTCCTATACAAGAATGACCAGCAGACAACAGACACCCCCAACATTACACAGAAGTTTAATGGAATCCCATAGATATATTAGGTTTGAAAAATTTAAGGAAGTAGTCATTTCATATGGTATACATTCACCCTACATGAAGCAGATGTTAAATTCATGGACAACTCAGAACAGAATTATCCCTCAGGACTTGAAAGATTTAGCTATAGCAATATTGGAAGTGGGTCTTCATTTATAATGAAGAACATGGTGGAAAGAGGAAGCTAGGGCCATAAAACAATGAAACAGGGTTACAGGTATTGATATTTCCCAAGACCAGTTTCCCACTGAAGGACAATATCCTGATTTGCAAAGACAATTTAAATTTGATGATCACAACTTGATCCTATGTCATTTAGCAGCATTGAATGCTTGAAATAAGTTTGAAGAATCAGGGAAGAGGTCTGAGTTATTTACCAAAATTATGTGAGACCCTAAAGAAGCCTTCACTAAATTTTTTGTGCGAAGATTGACTTTAGTTGTAAATAGAATAGTATCATATCCAGAAGACAGAGAGATATTAATTGAATCTTTGACTTTTGAAAATGCTAATTCAGAATGTAAAAGAGTGATTAGGCCTTTAAAGGCAAGATCAGTACCAATAGATTAATGGATTTGAAATATAGCTGATAAGGGATCTCATGCTTATTATACTACTTTAATAGGAGAAATGATTTCTAAAATTTTTAAGAAAAAAAATCAAAATGTCAGATGTTTTAATTGTGGTAAGCAAGGTCATCTGAAAATGGATTGTAGGCAAGGCATTCCTAGAAACAATGTTCTTTCTACAGATAATCCAAATAGAATGCCCTAGTCTTCTAGCGTAAGCAGAAGATGTGGCAAAGGCCAGCATTGGACTAATGAATGCAGATCAAGAAGGGACAGGCATCCCTTTGTCAGCATTGAAGAAACTCACCCACAGAGCAATTAACAAATTTAATACCTGTTGTTAAAAACAATTCTGTTCTGGATGTGATCAAAGACAGAAAAACTTCAGTAGATAAAACAAAAAAATTAAGAAGAAACCATAAAACAAGTATTTTGGCAAGCTTCTATAATTGATCAAAGACCAAAGCAAAAATATGAGTAAATGACATTTTAATCAAAGGATTACTGGACACAGGTCCAGATATAACCATAATTTCTCCGAAATTGTGGCATCCAGATTGGCCTCTTCAGGAGGTGAATATTCAGCTTTTATGGATTGGAACTTAATCTCAAGTAAAACAAAGTACAAGGTAGGTCAAGTATGCAGGGCCAAAAGGACAGATAGGAAAATTAAAGACATATGTGGCTAACATAGCAACAAATTTATGGAGACGTGATTTGTTGGATCAATAGAAAACACAGATTAACATTACTCCAATCTCAAAAATAAACCATAAAGTAAAGAATGCTTATGAGAGAAATAATAAAAGGTACTATCAAGAGCAGTCACAGACCGTTTAGGTTGTACATAGGCAGAGCACAACAACTGTTGGTCTTCCAAAGGTACCATCAGCCCTACCTTTAAAATAGTGAACTAATGAACCTGTCTGTGTAGAACAATGGCCTTTGACATCAGAAAAATGACAGGCACTGGAACATCTGGTACAGGAACAGTTAAATGCTCAAAATAGTGAAGAATCAACCAGTCCTTGGAATTCTCCTATATTTGTTATTAAAAAGAAGTCTGGAAAATAGATAATGGTAACAGATCTGAGAGCTATTAATAAGGTGATCTAGCCAATGGGCTCTTTACAGCTTTGAATTCCCTTGCCTTCTTTATTACCTAAAGGATGGTCTATTACAGTGATTGATGTAAAAGACTAGTTTTTTACTATACCTTTACAAAAACAGGATAGAGAAATATTTGCCTTCACAGTGACCACTTATAACAATTCTCAACTTGTTGAAAGGTACCATTGGAAAATTCTTCCACAAGGAATGTTAAATAGCCCTATCTTGTGTCAATATTTTGTACAACAGCCATGAGAAATAATTCATAAACGATTTCCTCAATCTATAATTTACCATTATATGGATGATATCTGACTGGCTGATTCAGATGCAGATACCTTAGAAAAATGATTCATGAAGTAAAGAGAAATTTGTCTTGTTGGGAATTACAAATTGCTCATGAAAAAATACAAAGAGGAGATTCTATTAATTAACTAGGATATAAGATAGGTTTATAGAAAATTCAACCACAGAAAGTACAAATCAGGAGAGTTCAATTACAAACTCTTAGTGATTTTCAAAAATTGCTGGGAGATATTAACTGGCTAAGGCCACAATTGGATTAACTACTTAAGCACTAATTAATTTATTTCAAATATTACAGGGTGATAAGGACTTAAATAGTCCCAGAAACTTTTCAGCTGAGGATGCACATATGAATTGCTTGGATCCAGAGCTTGATTGTATCATAGCCATATGAACTTCAACTCATTCTCCTACAGGATTTCTTATGTAGAGAGAAGATAATATCTTAGAATGGATATTTTTGCCACACAAACAGAGTAAAAAAGTAAAGACCTGTGTAGAAAAGTTTTCTGAATTGATTCTGAAATTAAAATTGAGACAAGCAGTTATAGAAAGATCTAATCACACTTTAAAAGATATGATTAATAAACAGAAAGGGGTAATAAAGACCCCAGAGATAGATTACACAGTGCTTTATTAACTTTAAATTTTTATGCTAATGAGAAAGCAATGACAGCTGCAGAAAGACATTGGATAGTAGATAAAAACTTCTGAATTAAATCAGTCTATATACTTTAAAGATGTGTTGACCTCAGAATGGAAACCAAGATATGTGTTACATTGGGGAAAAGGTTTTGCTTTTCTTTCCATGGGCAAGAAAATCATCAAGATTAACAAAGATTAGTTTCAAACAGGAGAGACCTCTTGATGAATGAGAGGTGATAGTTCATCAAACAGCTTGCTCATCAATCTAAACTAACTTATAAGACTAACAAATGCTTTCATTTGATAGTTATAAAAAATTAATTAAAAGACAATACTTTTTCTGTTGCCAAAAAGCATTTTGCCTTAACAAAGATATAACCTGCCAAAAAGGAACTCCCCAAAGTTAGGGTTGGTCCAGGTTTTTTGTCTTTCCAGAAGAATAAAAGTATCCAGCTAAGGAATCTGGAGACCACTGGACAAATGAGACATCCGAGGAAGGACAAATCATCAAGACAAAATGTCTCAAGAAAAAGAGTAAATTGGCCTAATATATAGCACACCTCCAACAGTGTAGAATTTCATAAATCTTCCAAAAATGCTTGTTTTTGCTGCTCTGTACAAACATAAAAGGGAAATGGTCTTTTGGGGGTCCAAATTCAGTTAAAAATTAAAGCTAGCTTTGAAGCTGGAGCATGGCTCTCTCCTTATCTAAACCCACACAGAAAAATCTGTCAGATATTGTCACCTGTAAGCCTAAGATGGATGCCCCAATGTTGCAGAGGAACACTGGGAAACTATCCAGGCAGCCAGTCCCTGTCATTTATATAGTTTTGGAAGTTCTTTGCTCTGTACTTCCTGTTTACTCTGGTAATATTTTATCCTTTTCAGGTCTATGATGGGTGCTGAAGACTAGATAATTATACTGTTTTCCTTGTTAACAAATTCAGAAAAGAAACTTACAAAAGACATGTAGAGTTTAAAAGTTAGAGAGACATAAAAGCTTAAGTTGTTTATACAAGAAAATGTTCTAAGGTCTAAAAAGATATTTTTAGGTTGGTAATACAAGTTATGTAAGAAAATGGTTTAGGTATAAAACTTTGGACTCACCAAGATAGGATAGATAACAGAGTACTTTCTCTGAATTTGCCAAATACTAATGGATTGTACATTGTGAATGTAACTCTTACCTGATAATTGTTCATATTGTATATAGTTTTACTGTGTTACAGTTAAAACCTTTCCTTTTTATTTAGACAGTGCCTGAAACTTGTTCTTATTGTGTGTCATATTAAAGTTAGAGTAAAAACCCTTCATTATTACTTAGACAAAAAGGAGGAAATGTTGTGGGATACTTGATTGTGCTGTGAAACTCTGAGACTGTGTCAATAAAATTAACCTTAGAACAGGGGGCAGAGCCAGTGACTAGTTGACAAGAATTAGCCACAGAGAGTACAGAGGACCTGTGAAAACAGATAGAGAGACTCACAAGAAGGAGAAGGGAGGGACTTAGAGATTCACAGGCCTTTTTGTTTGGGATGGTGTGGAAAGATGCTCTCTTGCTGGGTCTCCAGCCAAAAGGAAGTTCAGCTGATTACTTCTCAGCTTCTCTGATCTAACAAGTTTTCACCACAATATCTAACTCCAGAGTCTTTACTGGTAAAAAGGCCAACTTAAATAATGACAACACATTCCACCAGAGAGAATTCACTTCTGGTACTATAGGTTCAGTCAAACCCCATGTCTGTAGAGATCATAAGCCATAGCTGGGGAGCTACTACTGATATTTTGCTAATTGGACATGATCTCCATGACAAATTGCCTTCAAATGATCATGTTGGTACTCATACATTGCTGTTGCTGTCATTTTGGCAAGAGAAGCTTATTTGCAGTGGGCAGTAAAACTTCAGAGATTCATTACTGAACAAAGTGCTAAAAATAAGTGTCTCTGGCATTCAGTCATAAATGGGGTATGTTCTTCATCGCCATAAAGACATCACAGAAGAGGAGGTGTAAAGAATATGTGGAGTACTGCAGACTGTTGTGTTCATGGCCTCTCTAGGAGTATCTGCAAAACTTTGAGATCATCATCACCCTGCCACAGAGGGGAGAGGGACTCTCAAAGCCCCACCTTTCCCTGAGGATCTAACATTAGCTAATTATCACTAGAGGATGGAGAAAAACATTTTTCAGTGGTGTAGCCACTGATGAGATGCCCATGGCCCTGTAATGACCGAACCCTTGTTCTGTAAGTAACTCCAATGATGCTTATTGAGTCTCTAAAAGAAGACAAGGAAGTAGAAGAGGGACTAATCAGGAAGAGGAGGGAGAAGAGTAGGTGTGAGACAGAGGACAAGAAGGTATGGAGGGTGACTATAACAAAAGCATCCTGTATATACACATGGAATTGCCATTTCCAACGAGTTAGGGCTACAGAGTGAGACCCAGTATCAAAAAATAATAATAAACAATAAAAATAAACTGAAACTCATTACTGTGTGATTACTATATACAAATAAAAAACATTTTAAAGAAAACCAACTTGGATGTCTCCAGAGGAACAAAGAGCAGATGGCCAAGCCTGGTCCATGAGAATTCCTCAAAGCGGGGACCTTTGTACTGAGTCCAGTAACACAAGAGAAGACTGAGGCCTTTAACTACCTCCCTAGGCTTTCGGTCTCTGTGATGTCATTTTACTCTCGGCCGCTGTTGTGCTTCTGTATCAGGTTCCCTTCTGTGGACCAACTGCTCTGCTAAAGCTGCATGCTCTCTTTGGCATTGCTTGTTGGCAGGAATCTGTTTCTTAGGATTCCTTTCAGAAACACCTTTGAATTCTGTCTTGTGTGTTCACTTGTTTTGTGGAGTGTGTTTCTGACTAAATTGCTCATTTAAGCTATTTCTATGCTTCTTGTTAAATTTGGTCTGCTGCTTCCAGATGGATTTCACATTTTCCAAGGTCTGTACAGTTCTTTGTTACTCTTAGATACTTATTTGACTGGACTCAAACTTAAAGGTAGAAGTTCTGAGTGAGGACAGCCCATGTCTCTTGCAACCCATTCCTGGCATTTTTCTTTGGCTCCCTTCATTCTCTGGGCCAAGAGTTTAGCAGATCTGCAGCCTCCTCCTTGGTTTTCTTAGTGCGTTGTATCTCAGAGCCATATGTCGGCATTTGTGTTGTAGGACACGTGGAGTAACAAGATGCTGAGTCTTGGGTGCTTTGGTCCTGGGCTTCTTAACGTACTTGTTTAAGGGCTTTCTGACAACATAGCGGTGGGCATCATCTTCTTTCAAGAGAGAAAAAAAAAGCTTTCTGCTTCTGCTAGCTCTTTTAGGTCCCAACAGACGAGGTACAGTAGTATCTGTCATTCCAGGAATATCCTTCCCTGTCTCTCTGTCTCTGTCTCTCTCTGTCTCTGTCTCTCTGTCTCTCTCTCTCTGTCTCTCTCTCTGTCTCTCTCTCTCTCTCTCTCTCTCTCTCTCTCTCTCTCTCTCTCTCTCTCTCTCAATAACTGTGTTGAGAACACTCAGATTGGCAACCACAATGCTTCTACAAACAAACTTGTGCTTCTACTCTCCCGTTTTCCTTGGTCTATAACGAGAATGCCCCTTGATCAACAGCAAGAGCCATGGGTCAAATGCCATGAGTCAAAATGTCTTGCTTCATGGGAAAACATCATCATTCCCAACACTGATTCAGACCACATAACCCTTTCCACTCTTCACCCAGAGCATCAGCAGCTACTTCTGCGGTATGTGATTCTCATAGAATATACGAAACTTGCCTTCATTGTCCACTTCAATGAGTTTCTGAAAGCTGATGGCTGGGAAGGAGATATTCAGCTTCATCTCAACACCCACATTGTCATTACTAATGTCTTCACAACAATTCCAAAATATTTTCATTTCTCTTTATTCAATTGCCTTTCTGTTTCACTTCTAGGTACTTAATATAATCACCAGTCTCTTTTTTGGTAGACATGTTCCATAAAGCATTCCTGTTTCTAAAAGGCATTCAATGACAAGGAAAATAGCCAAGGCAGATTTTCCTAGAGACACTTACATTTAGTCTCCTTCACCTGAAGGAAAACTCCCAAGGTAAGTTTTTCTACTTTAGGAGGAGAAGATGGCCAAGATTCTGTACATGAGTCAATAAAACCTGTGTTCAGTGCCCACAGAAAACACTGATAAGTAATTGAAGACTAAAGCCACATTTTCCTCTATGCCACAAAATAATTCCTTCCCTTTCATGGCTACTCCAGAGATAAAATGCAGAAGAGACTCTGAGAAGGATGCCAACAACCCCAAATGTGTTTACTGAGAAAGAAACACTTATCATTGGATAACATGGTATCTATGGCTAATAATCCCTGGAACAGACTTGGGACCACAATCTAGATACAAAACAGCTAATATCAGAGCCACAAGTGTGGTGTGACCTCTTATAAATTTATATAAAATACCATTCAAAATGTTTCAATATTGATTAAATATACAGCTTGATATATAAGGTATATATCAAATACAGAGATCAGTCACATGACCATTAGTAAAATAAAAAGTGAATTCACAGTAAATTATATACAGATTTATGTAGAAATAATATAATAATAAGGGAGTTGGGATTTTATCTCAGTGTTAGAGCATTTCTACAGCAATTGCACAGCCTTGGGTTCAGTCCTCACCTCTAAAAATAATAGAAGTTGTAAAATAAGTTAATACATCTTAAGTGTGAACTATGTGTAATGCACTATTTTAAGAATACATATAATTTAGAATACATAATATTTTAAGAATTGTATACAATTCATTCAATTATTTTATCTTCATTAGGATGTGTTTATTCTTATTACTGTTTCCACAAGCAAATGTTGACCCAAGGCAGTTATAAAAATTATGCAACAAAGTCAGCAATTGATGAGCCAGTCTGGGCTCACAGTATTCACTACCACTTTCTGCAGAAGGCAGTGACCTCTCTGCCACAGGAGGTGCTAAATCCCAGGATTACTACCATCATTAGGGCAACTATAAAGGTGATATATGTATAAAGTGGTCTAGATGTTTGTAGACTCTTTCCATCTCTCACAATCTAGAAAATCTGGAGATCTGCCATCAGCATGCTACCTTAAAGAAAGCATAGCTGTACTCTAATGCTTCTCTGGTCAAATCCTAGTGAGAAGATGGACTATGATTCTCTTTCTTTGAGACACTAAACAGCAGAAAGACTTATGTATAGGCTTGCAGAAACACCAGATCTCAATTATACCAGAGTCCTTGAAACTCCCAAGCAGTGGTTCCTAAAAAAAGTCTGAACAGCAGAGGTAGAAAAATCCCAACAGAGAGGCTGGAATAGGTCAGCCCAGAGCTTGAACCTTGGAGACACTCTCCAGGAAACTCCAAATCACTCTTGAGAGGCACTGTGTCCCCTAAGGACACATGCAGAGTTTACTACATGAGTCTCAACAATTACTAAGATTTGAATCTGAATGAAGACCTAGGAGAGTGATGTTTCAAGGGACTTTGTAAACTTTTGGCAAGTTCCTAATCTTCTCTCTGCTAAGATCTACGCAGATGCTATTTGAAAGATCCTTCCTCCTCAGGCTCCATCTAGCACAGCAATTTTCTGTTCCTTCTACTCATGGACCAGACATTAAAGTGCATCTCAAACACAGCACTAATATGCTTCTCTGTAGCATGCCTGTCCCCCCAAAGAAAAGCTTGTAAGTGCTAGATCAACTGCCAGGACACTTTAAGACATCTGATTACATAGGACAGGGGACTCTGAAAGTGGGTCTGTGACTGTGGCTTTAAGCAACAGAGAACCAACAACTGCATCACCATCATCCTCTCCTTTTACTCCCACGAAGTCCCCACAAGGTAAGTCGAATTATCATGCAGTTTTTTATCAGAGGTCCTTAATTAGGTGAAATGAAGTGCCAAAGTCACAGTGGGGCAGACAGTAAAACTGGGACACAAGCATCAGCCTCACCCTAGAATCTGCAGTCCCTATATCTGGTGGACCAAAGGCAGAGTGAGAGAATCCCACCTGACCACACTTTCCCTGGGATTTATCCACGCACACAGGACCAAGAGTGGCATTTGTAGTTTGTTTCCTGTAGTCCTTCCTAAGCACTATCTGTCCCTGGAAGTAATACTGTCTGTGTGGTATGCTGTGTGCATAGACACTCACACAAGCACATGGTTTCAGAGAAGAGCTACAAAGTTACCTTCTGCTCCCACAGGTCAGGGAACCTAGCAGTGGACCTTCACAAAGTTCTGACATTTCATTGTCCAAACACTTAGGAGTTGATCACTAGAGAAATCTGAGTGACTCATCTTGGACTTGGATTTGTGTATCACTGCTATCTCAGAGCACACTGTCCAGGAAAGTGGGTATATAGTAGTCAGCGATGTGTGGGACTCTGACCTCTTTCAGGTAATCTCTGAACTCTGCCTAGCCTGGAGCTTTCTCCTGGGTGTATCCAGGTTCCTTTTCTTTGAGCTAAGAGGCTGTTTGTCTTTTCCCAGGAAAACAGCCTCTCCCTGTTGACAACACTCTAATCCCCAGCTCTGGCCATCTCCATTCTGAAGTTGGCATGCAAGAGACCCTCTCTTCCTGTCTCACTACTCCCTCCATTGATTACACAACCTCCTCTCTGATGCAAAATTTCCTTATATTCTTAAACTTTATTTTTTTATCCTTGTAACTGATTACCAATCATGTGTTGCCACATTCCATAATCACTTCACAAAAATACCAATGTTTGTATTAAGCAAGGACTCGAAACTTCTGTCTCCAGAAATGGGAATGGAATCCACATCCACTCTACTAATTCCTAGTATCTAATGAGAAACAATCTTTTCGCAGGACCTAAATCACACATACTACCAAACCTGTAAAGTCTAGGCTGCTTTCTTCAAGTTTCCTGGTCTGTGCTATCTCTTCCCTGGATGAAGATACATAGCACATTTTGCCTGATGCCACCTTCTAGGGCTCCAACATTTTGTCCTTGAAGGTTAATCCACAGTAAAGAAGTCATCTACTAATTTTTGTGTTGAATGAGCCAATGGTTTGAGATTTACACAATCTCATCTGTACATTGCAAACATATTTCTTCAGTCCTGTGAATAGATCTCTCTATAAACCAGGTTGGTTCAGAAACAAAGAACAGACATGAGAAAAAGAGTTCTGCTAGAGAGGATCACAAGTCTGAGTGGCTGGAGGGACTGCAAGGCACTTGCCACTCAGCAAGAAAGAGCTGCTGTTGAGCTGCAGAGATTAGGAAGCATTGGGGAGTTGATGGAGAAAGTATCTGAGAAAATGCCCAAGAAAAGACGAGGGCTGACCTGACATGCAGGTGCTATTGTTGTGAGAAATAAAACAGATGTAGACATGTGGAAATGGTATGTACCAGAAAGTGTTGAGAAATGCCCTTGTTATGGGTGTAGAATTCTCAATGAAGAGGGAAGTAACATCCAAGCCTCTGGGTCAGTGCTCAGATGAGTGTCATGGTGAGTCAGAGGAGGTTGACAGTTTTGGATGAATTTCCATGGACTTTAGTTGAAGAGTGTAAATAGTCCAAATGGTCTCAGAAATCAAGAGTTCTAGTCCCAAGTTTGTGAGATTTCTCCAGTTGGAAGGTGGGAGAGAGGAAAGTGGGTGAATGTTGTCTGGGAATGGCATATTTGGGGATCAGGGCATACTCATTCTATCATTTGGAAGGGGGATGTGAAGATGCCATAACTGGACTGTTTCTGGAATGCAACAAAGTGGAGACAAGCTGGAGACCAGCATGAATTATGAGTTGAAGACTAGGTTTACAGGAAATTAATAACTTGGGGAGGAACACCTGGTAATTAAATGGTGTTACAAAAGATCATCCAAGCTATTTTTCTTCTTTTTGCCCTGATCTTTCTTCCATTGTCCCGGTCTCATTTGGCATGATACAAGGCCCTGGATCATCTCCCACTGTGAACAAACCTTCACCTTCATCTCTCTACAAGGAATACTTGCTCTGTCTCTTACCTCCCAAGATATGGTCTTAAACCACCAGCTTCATGGTCATGCTCTGAACTAAATCATTCCCAAATCTGTAGTGTCTTTATTTCAAATACAGTTTTTGTTGTGAGTATGATGTTTAAAATATCAAAACAGCCAAATAATAATTTGATAAAAATCTATCATATAGATATAATACACTAGATGTGATTGTGTTTGACCCAACTTTTAGGGTGAATATTACAGATATATTTGTCATTCTCTTCTCCTCTAAAATCTTCTTTTTCTGCCCATCACAGCATGATAACCACTGTTTCGTTGTTGGCATTAACTAACACTCAAGACTTACATTTTTGCTAAAATTCATTAATAAGAAGGTAGCACAGTTTCCCTATTCATTATTCCTCCTTTCCAGGTCTCCTGTATGACAGTCATTTCCCTGTACAAGTTTCTTGGATGCATGTATTGGATTTTCTCTGGAAGACAATTAGGAGGTGTATTTGCTCAGTTGAGGATACTATTAGGAATTCTTTACATATGGGTTGAATATTTAAATTTCAATATTCATTTCTTCATTTATTTGCAACACTTGAGACTCATTTACCTACTCCAAGATAAAAGATTTTATTTTATTATTTAGTTAAGTATCTTTTTCATTTGCTTATTAATAACACTAGTTTCTGCTTTGTAGTGTGCCTAGTCAACAAAATAGAGTACAAGACACTGAAGATCACCCATTGTCTACCCATTGTGGTAGATGGCATGGGCTGGTTTAGAAGTGAGCAAAGGAAAGCGTGGACTGAGTGCTCAGGAGAGAGTTATGGGCTAATGGTTACTGCAGTAGGAAAGGTAATGACTTTTCCAGGTTTCCTGCTGTGTTTTGGGTTCTGTTCTATAAATGTGTTGGATTCCTTGATCTGCCAATTATTAATCCTTTGTGGAAATGTGTATGGTAGATTCTTTTACTTAGCCCAGAGTGTGTCTTTCCCTTTTGTTTTTCCACATAGACATTTAAAAAGAGTTGATGTTTACAATAAGTTTTCTTGTTTTTTATGCAATCTGACCTAGGTGAAGCTGTTAGTTCCTACTCTAATTTCATACAGATATTTTCTCTATTTGTTTTTTACATGTTGCCTTTCACAATTAATACATTAGAGATTATTTTTATGTTTTACTCTTAATATCTAGGTAATCAACTTTCTTTTAATTATCTGCATGTCATGTGTCCATAAATCCTTAATCTCTCTCTGGCTCCTCCAGTCTCCTGGGTTGGTCTGGTTCACATCTCTCTGCCAATACTCAGCCAATGTGTTGGAAGAGTACCCAGTGGTCTTAACTGCTGAGCCATCTTTATAGCCCACAACATAGTTTCTTTATGAGACAAACATGAGAGACCATGATCAGGAAACATAGATTCAGGTTACCACAAATACCATATCCCACCAGAGAAGCAGCTACATGAACTTTTACTAGTTATAGAACAAGATATAATAAGTCAATGCATTTGCCAAGTGCATTGGTGGGAACTGTGGATAAGCAGGTCACACCAAAGCAGAGCAAACTCTGCCAGAGGTTTCACATGGCATTCTTGGCTTTTGAAATCATGGAAGTGAGTCTCCTAAGAATGTATTCCAAAGGTTACACTCTTGTCAAAAATGTTAGGTCAGACACAGGAGTGAACAATAGATGACTATTCAGAGAGCTAGAGATGGTGGTGGGTAATTTGGCTATGGATATGCAACACTCCAACTTTGTACAACCATGAAGTTCTGATCAGTCCTCAGCCTTGTAGAACCTTCAATGAAGGTGCAACTTTTTTCTTACAGAGTATGAATCATGGCCTTATGCTCTTTCATCTTGATAGCATGACTGCTACAATCTTCATTCCTTTCTCCCTTTCTTCCTTCCTCTCCCTCCTTCCTCCAGTTGTCTTGATTTTTTTTTCTTGGCTCTCTATCATCCTACCTCAGTTTTGTATCTGTTTTCTAAACTCCATGTTTTCAGAACACCCTTCTATGTCTGTTTAAATTGTAATTGAACTAAATTCAATGACTAACTAAAGAGAGCAGATATTTTCATATTGGGGCTCTGCATTCACTTTCTTTTTTATTTTACATACCACAATTTTCCCTCAAACTTCTCCTCATGTTCCTTCCCCCCACCTTCTTTCTACTCCACCCATTGACCTCTCTACTTTCTTTTTAAATCTGCATTAAAGTGTATTGACTCTTCAGCCAATTTTAAATGTCTTTTGTTGTAATAACTTCAAAATTCCTGAACACTCTCCATGATTTAAAATATATTTTCCAATATGCTTTCATAGAAGTATAAGAATAGATTTTTTAATATTAATTTAGAAAAAACCAAGAAACAAAAACTTGACTGAAATGTCTTACAATGCAAGAGTTTTCCTTGAGTACTATTGGGAACCAATCATTGTTTTCTGTGGGTTCTATCCTTTGATCTTTTCTCTCTAAACTCATGCCTACATGGAAAAATTCTTTCTTGTTCTCTTTCATTCTTAGGGAAATATTTCAACTGTTTAAGGCAGAGACAATGAATCCCTGTGCTTCATTGGATCTCTGGACATGTCTTTTGAACCTAAGGACGTAAAGACCACATCCCAGGTATTGTATCCAACCATACTCCTGGTTGCCATCCTGAGGGACCAACACTGTACAGACAACAGCTTACAGTTTGGTTCTGAGCACTCTTTGGGTTCTCACATTAAGGGATTCCCCTGTTCTTTCAAATTATGTCATGCATTTTAACACAATTTTTGTTTTTATAATAGTCTATAACTTCTGTGTGTTTTCATGGAAATGAGACAGGTCAGCATCCCCTCAGTCTGTCTTGTTGCCCCAAGCCTCACTTCCGAAGTCTTATTCCCTCTCCATACTACACCAGCTTCCCACAGTCTCAGCCCTCTGGGTTTACTAAACCTTTTGAAATGCGAAGTATTATGAATGCATATGAAAAAGAGGGAGGTATCTTAAGAGACCAAGTGAAACTGCTCTCAGTGTAGCAAAGAGAAGCAATATTGTCCTTAGCTACGAAAAGGATGATAAGACCTACATCCCTGTGTCTACTACATAGTTCATATAAGAAATACTGAGAATTAGTGATTTAATTAATCACATATTCAATTAATTTTAATAGAAGTCACTTTAGAAAAATTAGTGAACTACATATGTCACAAACTGTCAATGACTTAACAAGAATAAAAGACTATTTTCCACAAGATAAAAGAACAAGTAAATATTTTTGTTTGAGGTATCTCTACTGTATGTGGAAAGCTATTGACATAGGTTCATCGCCAAAATGACCCCATCATTCCATTCAACTTCTTCAACATTTCCAGTCAGAATAGAGTGTGAAGGAAGCCCACAGCTTGAACACATAATTGGGTGGCTAGAACTCAGTCACATAGCTGCACCTCCCTGCAAGGTAGATTGGGAAATGTAGTTAAATTTGTTGATCAAAAAGACCAGAATAGCATGGATTTGCTAAGCAGTTAGTAGTCTCAGTCATAATTGGTATGACTGAGAGTGCATGATAAGGGAGAGAGGAAGAAGCTAGTTAAGCAGTTAAGGAAATATTGTGACATTTCAGGTAGAAAAGCATGATGGTCTAACCTACTATTGAGATAGAAGGTAAAAAGGCTGAGTTGTGAAATAACTGTTTTATGTGAAGAATCTACAATAACAGATGTACATTCGAGAGAAGATTAATTGGGCACTTGCCAGAAATACAGCACTATTCAGCTAAAGAAACATGGATTGTGAGTTGATGATTGTACACAATGAACAGTAAAAGCATGAGGACCTGATTTTAAATCCCCAGTACCCACATACAAAGCTAGGAATGGCTGTGCATACCTGTAACTCCAGTATTTGTGGATAGAGACAAGCAGATTGTGCCATCCTAGCCCAGTCAACAAGCTTCAGATTCAGTGAAAGACCTCAGGAGTGAAAGCTTCACACACTGAATTAATTAATTTATATGTCTTTCTTCTCCCCAAATTGTGGTTGTTTCTTAGGCTGGATATATAGTAAATGAGGTTTAGTTGGCCATGTGGGCAAGATGCCCGAACATGAAAATGTGGCAGAAAATTGAAACCTCTGTAAATAGATGATCTAAGAGTTTCCTAAGCAGCAGATGTAACTATGGTGGAGCTCTGTGGCTCTTCAAAAGAAATAAACGCCGGGCGGTGGTGGTGCACGCCTTTAATCCCAGCACTCGGGAGGCAGAGCCAGGAGGATCTCTGTGAGTTCAAGGCCAGCCTGGGCTACCAAGTGAGTTCCAGGAAAGGCGCAAAGCTACACAGGGAAACCCTGTCTCGAAAAACCAAAAATAAAAAAATAAATAAATAAGCAAGAACAGAAAAGAAGAGTGGAGAGAGACATGGTTGTGTATGCTTGAGGATTTGTCACCCAGAGAAAGCCTACGAAATCCACTTTATCAGTGGGGTTCCTGAGAACACTCCCTGGGCTAATTCCAGTGACTGTCCTGGGTAAAGTCCTCCCATGCCACTGTAGACACTGTTGGCGCCTGGGTGTTAGGGTGGCTGAGTGCTTGGTCGGTGCAACAAAGATACATTTCCAGGTCAGCACTTATACTGACAGGCTGTCTGCACTGAAGTACTGTGTTAACAGCCCCAAATGGCTGTCTGCCCTTACATGTAAAATAAATTTGTAATTCTGAACTCTCCACAAAAGGAAAAACTGCTTTACATGTTGAATGAACAATTAATATTTAATTTCCCCCTGTGACACTAGGCAATGGAAGGTACATTTTAATTATGAAATGATCAAATCTTAGACAGATGTGTAAATATTCTGAGAGGGGAAATGTGACTCAGAGTTGTTCACTCACTACTTAGATGTGAGTGTTCAGGAGTAAATGACCACCTTTGCCATGGATCAACAAGAATTTCCTCAAATTATGTGGCTCTGAATTTCATGGACTCAGGGGTAGAGAGAGAGAACTGTTGGATATAGGAAGTGGTAACACATAGATAGTAATTGTATTAATGGTTGTGGGTTCCTGTCCAATTTCATGCTGAAGGAGCCATGGGAGAAGAAAACAAGTCTTTCACCACAGATTTCAACCTTCTGGGAGTTACCAGGCAACAGGAGCATGAAAATTTCTTCTTCATCCTCTTCCTATTCATTTACCCCATCACAGTGATTGGAAACATGCTCATCATCCTAGCCATTCGCTCTGACACTCGCCTTCATAACCCCATGTACTTTTTCCTTGCCAACCTCTCCCTTGTTGACATCTTCTTCTCCTCTGTAACTATCCCCAAGATGTTAGCCAACCATCTCCTAGGTAGCAAAGCCATCTCCTTTGGGGGATGTCTGGCACAGATGTATTTCATGATAGCCTTGGGAAACACAGACAGCTATATACTAGCTGCAATGGCGTATGACAGGGCTGTGGCCATCAGCCGCCCACTCCATTATGCAACAATTATGAGTCCACGGCCTTGTGTCCTGCTGGTTGCTGGGTCCTGGGTGATTGGAAATGCCAATGCACTTCCCCATACCCTTCTCACAGCTAGCTTGTCCTTCTGTGGCAACAAAGATGTGGCCAACTTCTACTGTGACATTACTCCTTTGCTCCAGCTGTCCTGTTCTGACATTCGCTTCAATGTGAAGATGATGTACCTTGGGGTGGGGGTCTTCTCTGTGCCACTGCTGTGCATTGTCATCTCCTATGTCCGGGTCTTTTCCACAGTCTTACGGGCTCCATCCACCAAGGGCTTCCTCAAGGCCTTGTCCACCTGTGGCTCTCACCTGACAGTGGTGTCTTTGTATTACGGGACAGTGATGGGCATGTATTTCCGGCCCCTGAACAGTTACAATCTGAAGCATGCATTGATAACTGTGATGTACACAGCAGTGACCCCAATGCTGAACCCTTTCATCTACAGCCTGAGGAACCGGGACATGAAGGCTGCTCTGAGGAAACTCTTCTGTCACAGTGCCTCCTCATCCCCCATGTGAGACCTCACACTGTGGTCCCCCATGAGAATCCCTGGGAAATCCAGCTCCAATATCACCCCTGCAAGGAGCTGCCTGTCATCTTTCCAGCTTGAAATCCCTTCCTTCAGGAGCCTTCTAATAGTCTGCCAGAGGCCATAAGAATATACATCACAGCCTGGTACTTGGCTGTGCATCTCTGCATCTGTTTCCATCAGTTACTGGATGAAGGCTCTATGATGACAGTTAAGGTGTTCATCAATCTAATTACTGGAGAAGGCCAGCTCAGGCACCCTCTCCACTACTGCTAGTAGTCTAAGCTGGGGTCATCCTTGTGGATTTCTGGAAACTTCCCTAGCACTAAGTTTCTCCCTATCCCCATGATGTCTCCCTCTATCAAGATATCTCTTTGATTGCTTTCCCACTCCATCCGTTTTCCAGCTCGAGCATCCCATTCTCTTATGTTCTCATCCCCCATCCTCTACTCTCTATTGCCTAAAGCAATAAATCCATTGAATCTGCCTAAAGGGCAAGAAATTTATTAGGTATAAAGTTCACTACAGCATGGGAGATTCATTGTAGGGTCCTGGAAAGCGGAGCTATGATCCACACTGTTCTTCTGCCTGGTCCTTCTCAGCATCCAAAAACCACGAGGGAGGGAGGGAGGGAGGGAGGGGGAGAGAGAGAGAGAGAGAGAGAGAGAGAGAGAGAGAGAGAGAGAGAGAGATGCATAGATGCATCTCAGGTTAAGGGTCCCAAGAGGCCATGCCCCGGGGGCATGTACCTGAAGGTCATAGGCAGGTAGAGCAGTTACTTGTTACATCTTCTAGGGGACAGTGTTTCAAGGTCATAGCTAGAAAAGCTACCCAATACAATTGCTCCCCTTGCCCCCATTTTACTCAGGAGATCTCGTCTATTTCCCCTTCCCAGGGGGATCCATGCATCCCTCTTAGGGTCCTCCCTGTTAGCTAGCTTTTCTAGAGCTGTGGATTACAGTCTGGTTATCCTTTGCTTTACATCTAGTATCCATTTATGAGTGATTATATACTATGTTTATCTGAGTCTGGGTTACCTCACTCAGGATGATATTTTCTAGTTCCATCCATTTGTCTGCAAGTTTCATGATGTCATTTTTTTTTTTTTACTGTTGAGTAGTACTCCATTATGTATATGTACCACATTTTCTTTATCCATTCTTTAGTTGAGGGGCATCTAGGTTGTTTCCAGGTTCTGCCTATTATGAATAATGCTGCTATGAACATAGTAGGACTCTATGAGCAAGGGCATCAAGATCATGATGGGGAAGCCTACAGAGAGAGGCAACCAAACCAAACTAGTGGGAACTCATGAACTTTAGATCAACAGCTATAGAGCCTGCATGGGACTGGACTAGGCCCTCTGCATGAGTGAGACAGTTGTGTAGCTTGGTCTGTTTAAGGGGGCCCTGGCAGTGGGATCAGGGTTTATCCTTTGTGAATGAGCTGGCTTTTTTGAGCCCATTACCATGGTGGGACACCTTGCACAGCTTTGATGCAGAGGGGAGAGGATTGGACCTGCCTCAACCAAATGTACCAGGCTTTGCTGACTCCCCATAGGAGGCCTTACATTTTCAGAGGAGGGGATGGGGCATGGGTTGTGGGGAGAGGGCTGGAGGGGGAGCAGGAGGAAGAATGAGAGGGGATCTGTGGTTGGTATGTAAAATGAATAAAAAATTTCTTAATAAAGAAAAATATAAAAAAATAATATGCAGCAAATGACAACTGATATTCATAATCAAATGAATAACTCTCTGATGGAGGAACCTTGTCAAGCAAAGCTTATGGGCCCACTGCCTATGAATGCTGTTTTGATTCTTTCTGTACTTTTCTCATGTGCTGGTACAACTCTTCTCTAAAAAGAATAGCTGTGGGGTTCATCCCACAGCTTATTGGAAGTGTAGCCTACACTTTTGGGGCACAATTATGTCTGTGAATTGACAGACAGATGACTTCTTTGTATACTGTGTAACTTTGGTGAATAAAATATACTTTCATAGCCAGGCCTTTATTCCATGGCTTCAAAACAATTACACACAATTAGCTGATTTAAAACCACAGAGAAAATTCAAAGCAGACTAGTTGCCCCTGCTTCAAAGCTGCACGATAACTTTTTTTTCTCTAACTACTATGTTTATCACCTCTGCTAGGCTTGCAAGCCTGTGTGTACAAGAACTGTCCTAACATATGACTGTATCTTCACAATCTCAGTCATAGAATCTGCATCACACAAATGTGAATGGGGGTGATATGAGTGATTATAAATATTAGTTTCTGAAGTTAAATCTAATAATTATCAGAGGTTACCAGATTTGACACAATTTACTTACCTTAATAATGTCTTTTTTGCTTTGTTTTGTTTCTTGAGGCATGGTCTCATAAGTAGTTCAGGCTGGCTTTGAACTCTCCTCCATCTTCCTCCTCTATCTTCTAAGTAATGAGACTGCAGAAATTTGCCATCTTTCCCAGTGCTTCATCTTTTAATTTTTAAAGAAACTGTGCTGGGGATGTATTTATATTCTGCCTTTATATTTAATTAAAGTAGACTGTCTCTAAGGATACTATTACCAAAGTCTTACTCAGATGATAGTAACTAGTAGAATTGTTATCATTTAAGCAACAAAAATTCTTACATGATTAAGATAACAAAATGCTAGCTTAATTCAGTATAATCTTAAATGTACTGATCAAATACTTGGGTTCCTTATAATAAGTCAAGGGGATAGAACAGTATAGAAAATAACGTGGCCATCTTCCTCCAATGTGGCCCAGAGAAGGTGAGGCTGAGATTCAGCTACTTGTTCTGATCACATGGATGATATTCCCAGAACAGGGAAGTTAACTCAGAGGTCACTACAGAACCATGGTAGAACCCTAATATGCCATCAATATATTCTCACTTTGAGAAAATGGGAAAAATTTTTTCAAAATATAATAAGTATTCATCAGTCTCATTTCCAAACATGGTTACGCCATGAAGAAATAGACAGAGTACATCTTCTAACTGTGCATGAGCTGTTTTGCTAATCACGCAGAAAATAAAAAAATTGTCATCTTCTATAGGTGGTGTACACTTCAAAACCTTGTCCATGGATGATTAAAGATGATGTTTCTCATGTTTTCAGGACTCTAATGCACCAAAGCTGGGAGCTTTCACAGTGATCTAAGGATCTGGTCATGAGTGAACACAAATCTGAGTGAAGAACCCACTGATAGGGAAAGAAAGGGTCTTTTATTTGGGTAATTTCCAGAATGGGTTGATGAAAATGCTTTACAAGCAGGAGGGTCTGCATTTGGATCCCCAGCAATCATGTAAAAAAATAATCTTGGTATAGCCACATGCTTCTGTAATCCCAGAACTGGGAAGGTGTGGTTGGGAGGATGCCTGAGAATATCTGGCCAATCAGTCTGGCAAATCAATGAGCTCCAAGTTCAATGAGAGAGCTTCTCTTAGAAAATAAGGTGGAGAGTGATTGAGAAAAACATCAGACTTTGGCCTCCATGTGCACTCCCACATGATTGAATGTGTACCTATACACAAGTGTACACAGACACACATAAACACCCCAAAATAAATTATTAATAAATTTCAAAGTTTTACAAAACAATACAACACATAGTAACTACTTAGCAAAACTGTAGCAAGCTGAATCTCAATATAAGGTGAATTCTGCTTTTATGGGTGAACCTGACAAGGTCAGATGGAATTAGATATATTTCCTATAGAAAAATAGTAAGTACCAAAGAGAAAAATCACAAAGAAAAGATGGGAATTTCCAGAGTCTTAGCACAGTTCCAAAACCCTGACTGCTAAGCTCACACTCACATGATGCCTCACACAGAGATAGTCCTTCCCTCATTTCCTTTAAGAATCTGTAGGGATGTTTGTAAGTATAAGAACAAACACAAACTGTTGAGGTTATCTAAGGAGTCACTGTCTCAGCCCATCGCCCCTGATGCTGTAAATCATGCTCTCCTGGAGTGATATTAACAGGAGCACTGTCCGACTGTCCCAGGGCTAAATCCAGAAAAGACTACTGCATTCGTTATTTTCCTTGTTGCTGTAGCAAAGTATCTGGCAAAAGTAATATAAAGAAGAGTTGATTTGGGCTCACAGTTCAAAGGTAAAATCCATTATGGCAGGGAAGATCATATCAGAAGTGTGAGGTCACCTTTCACCCACAGTTTGGAAGCAGAAAGAGATAAATGATGGTGCTCAACTTGCTTTCTCCTTTTTCATTCAGTTCACAGCCCCGGCCCAGGAAATAATGCTGCTCACATTTAGGGTGAGTATTCACCTCTCAACAAACCCAGTCTAGAGACTACCTCACAGGTATGCTCAAAGATTTGCGTCAGTTAATGCTAGATCTTGCAAGTTGGCAACCAATATTAACTATCACAATTATATACCTTATGTGCCAAGGAAGATTGCTTAGCATTCCATCAGGAAATAAAAATTCTCACATGGTGAACTTAAACCAGAAGATTTAATATAAAGAATTTGACACAAAGTCATATTTGGAGAAACACTAAACAGGAAAAAGATGTATAGTGAGTCACCCAGGCCTGAAGGAGGGATGGCAAATATCTGAGCCTTCTCTTCAGGGATCTGTAAGCAGCTGCCTCCAGTTCCACATTTGGAGAACTGGTCCAAACTGTCACTTTCAAGGGTGCGGATTCTCAGTGGTAGCTTATTTGGGAAACACAGTGCTGCTTTTATTTACAAAGCATGGCCATACTGTGAAGAACCACACATAAGTCCAGATGTTTCCCGTGGTCCCTTCATGTAGACATGGCACAGTACCTTGGCAGTACAGCAGACAAAAGAGAAATCTCTTATTTTTTCCTGAATGGCCCACAGACAATGCAATTTTGCTAAATATTAGCAACAAACTGTTAAGTGCAAAAATGTGAATTTTGAGGGCTGGGAGATGGCTCAATGGTTAAGGGCACTGGCTGCTCCTACAGAGAACCAATATTCAGGCCCCAGTATCCATACTATGATTCACAGACATCTGAACTCCAGTTCTAATGGATCCAACACTTTCTTCTGACCTCTGTGGGCACCAGGCACATGTGTGGTACACATCCATACATGTGGGCAAACACCTATACACATCTAATAGTCTTTTTTAAGCCCTATGTTCAGGAGGAACTCTTTCTTTTCTTTTTTATTAACATGATTTCTTTATTGAATCTTTGGGACAAAGTCCACAATGGACTATATGCATAAGACCAGAAGATCATATAGGAAAATTAAAGCCATATGTAGCTAATGTAGCCATAGATCTATGAGGAAGAGATCATACAACAGTGGGAAGCACAGATTAGCATTCCTCCAACTTCGGAGATAAGCTAAAAGAGGAGATGTTCCTAATAAAAACATCTGTAAATGTTATCAAAGACAGTCACAGACTTTTGTGTCTATAAGTAGGACACAAGAGAGGTTGGCTCTTCAACTTGATATGGGTGAGCCACTACTGAGAGAACACCAACAGCCCTACCACTGAAATGGTTACCTAACAAGCCTGTTTATATAGGACAGTGGCCAGTGACAGAAGAAAAGTTACAGGCCTGAGAACAACTAGTCCAAGGCAGCTGGGGGCTCAACATATAGAAGAGTCCACCAGCCCTTGAAATGCTCCTATAATTGTCATTAGAAAGAAATCTAGAAAATGGAGGATGTTAATAGATCTGAGAGAGATCAATTGAGTCATTCAGTCTATGGGTTCCTTATAACCTGGAATTCCTTTAACTTCTTTATGACATAAGGCATGGCCTATTATACTAATTGATTTAAAAGATTGTTTTTCTCGATCCCTTCGCATGAGCAAGATAGAGAAAATTTTGCTTTCACAATACCTACTTATAATAATTCTCAACCTGTTAAAAGACACTATTAGAAAATTCTTTCACAAGGAATGTTAAATAGTCCTACCTTGTGCCAATATTTTGTACAACAACCATTAGAAATAATTCATAAACAGTTTCCTCCATCCTACAATTTACCATTTTATGAATGATATCTTACTGGCTAATTTAGACACACATACCTTAGGAAAAAAATGTTTGATGAGGTAAAGAGAATTTTGACTTGTTGGGGATTACAAATTGCTCCTGAAAAAAATACATAGAGAGTATTCTACTAATGACCTAGGATATAAAATAGGTTTAAAGAAAATTCAGCCACAGAAAGTACAAATCAGGAAGATCAATTATGAACTCTTAATGACTTTCAAAAATTTCTGGGAGTTATTAACTACCTAAGGCCCACAATTGGATTAACTAATCAAGATCTAATTTATTTCAAACATTACAAGGTCATAAGGACTTAAATAGTCCAAGAAAATTATAAGCAAAGGCTGAGAGAGAATTGGCTCTGGTAGAAAAGAAATTACAGGATGCACATGTGAATCACTTGGGTCTAGAGCTTGATAGTATGCTAGTCATACTATTTTCTACTCACTTTCCTACAGGAATTTTTATGCAGAGAGAATATAATATCTTAAAATGGATATTTTTACCACATAAACAGAGTGAAAAAATTAAAGACCTATTTAGTAAAGGTTTCTGAAATGATTCTGAAAAGAAAAATGAGACTTCATCAATTAGGAATAGACTTAGCAATAAATTGTGATACCTTTTATTAATGCTGAAACTATCTCATTATGGGCAGAAAATGAACATTGGCAAAGAGCTTTCAGTAATTTTTGGGAGAGATTAACAACAAATATCCCAAAAGCAAGAGACTTCAGTTTATAAAAATAACTATTTGGATTCTCCCTCATATAGTAAAAGGGTCACCAATTTCTGGAGCCCCTACATTCTATATTGATGCAAATAAATCGAGAAAGACAGGTTATAAGTCAGAAAAAATAAGTAAAGTAGCTCAAAGTCCATATTCTTCAGAATTATATGCTATTCTCATAGTATTATTAGATTTTCCAGAGTCTCTTAATAAAGTTACTGACTCGCAATATGCAGAAAGAGTTGTTTTATATATTGAAATCATTGAGCTTATTCCAGATGATTCAGAATTAACTTCACTATTTATTCAACTACAATAAGTAATCAGAAATAGAAATCATTCATTTTCCATATGATATATCAGATCCCATATGGGTCTACCAGGCCCTCTAGCATAAGATAATGATGAAATTGATCAGCTATTAATAGGAAATGTGCTAGAAACCTCAGAATTTTATAAGAAACACCATGTTAACAGCAAAAATTTAAAGAAATATTTTTCTATCACTTGGCAACAAGCCAAGGAAATTACAAGGAAATATCCTACTTGTTCTTTGTATAACCAAACTCCATTACCTGTAGGAAGTGACTCAAAAGGTACCCAAAGAAATGAAATTTGGCAAATGGATGCATTTTATTTTTCAGAGTTTGGAAAATTAAAGTATGTGCACCATATCATATATGTATATTCAGGATTTCAATTCACAATTACTTTAAGTTCAGAGAAGGCTGATTCTGCAATTATTCCTTTATTAGAAGTTATGGTTAATATGAGAATGCCTGCACAAATTAAGACTGACAGTGCTCCAGCATATGTCTCCAGTAAAAATGAAAGTTTTTTGCATATTACAATATAAAGCATATTACAGGAATGCCACACAATCCTATAGGAAAAGCAGTTGTAGAAATATCTAATCACACTTTAAAAGAGATGCTTAATAAACAGAAAGGGGTAATAAAGATGCCCAGAGATAGATTACATAGTGTTTTGTTAACTTTAATTTTTTAAGTGCTAATGAGCAAAAAACAACAGCTGTTGAGACACATTGGATTGTGGGGAAAACTGGTGAGTTAAACCAGCCTATATATTTTAAGGAAGTCTTAACTTCAGAATAGAAGTCAGGAAACATGTTGAGTGGAAGAGAGGTTATATCTTTGTTTCCACAAGAAACAAAAAGCTGTGGATTCCTTCAAAATTCATAAAGATCAGATTTGACCAGGGAAGACCTCCTGAAAGTCTTAGCTGCAGACATGAAGGAAGAAACCAAGAAAAACTACAAGACAGGTGATGTATATCCTGATTCCTCTACATAGGAACATCTTTGAGACTGAATGAGACAAGGTAAATCTTGTTGGCTAGAGAATCTTCATAAAGTATTATTATATGCCATCCTTTCATATGGCATGGATAGAGATTTAGATTACAGTTTGGTTATGCAGTCCAAATAGACTTATAAAGTTGACAGATGCCTTTTACCTGCTCAAACATAGAACAAAAAACATCTTTAGCTGATTTGTACACCCCACACATTCCATACTTATGTTAATGCAGATACATATGTTATCTCTAAAATCTGTGTGTTTTCAGAAAAAAAAGGACCAGATACCAATGAAGACAAGAAAAGTAACCCAGTTGATCCAACTTCACAGAATGCTTCTGTTGCCATTTCTTCAGAAATCTGCATCCAGGACAACTTCAACGTTGCTAGATAAGATTGTCCAGTCTCACAGACTACTCCAGCCAGGACTTCAGTTAAGGACTGCAGTTTCCCATCACACAGAAACTAGACAAAAAAAATGATACAGCTAGCTCTCCCAGGACTTGACCATTATCCCAATTTTCTCAGGGTCCTCTAAAGATGCTGTTGCCCTCAGACAACAGGAAGCAATTTTAAGAACATAATGCCCCCATTCATGAGAGTTGGGGTAGGTGGTTTTTTGGTCTTTCAGTGGGTTGTGGATGTTTGTCAATGTTGAGTAAGGGAGGTTGGTTGCAAGTTGTTATTGGTCATGGTCAGGGAGGAAACTAAGCAAAGGAGGTTAGATCCAGGTATCTCTTTCTTTCTTTTTCTTTCCTCTATCCTTCTTTCTCTACTGTCTGGTGTTGAAAAAAGGGGAAGGGGATAAGTGATTAAAAGAAAAAAGGGGAGCTATAGGAGTGATAGGATAAAAGGGTAGATTATTGAATCTACTTTTAAACTAAAAAGCAACTACCAGTCTCAAATATTTTACATTGGTATGGATTTTTGTATATTGACACAAATTTAGGTTTATTTTGTTACAACATACTGTATATATGGTTCTACTCTTGTTTAAAGTATTGTGCCAATGCAACTCATTTAAAAATGTAGTGTAAAGTCCTAGCCCTTGAAAGCTACTCTTACAAACTGTTTAGGATAATTAAGAAAGGCAGGTCAGTAGTTAGTCACCTATAACAATCAAATTTGTAGTCATGTTAGGTATGTTTTCAAGGTTAAACAGATATGTTTTAGATAGATAATTGGTCTTCAAACACTTCAGAGATCTACAGAATATGGTATTTAAGATGTTTTAATAACATAATGCTTTTCATGACAGTGAGAAGACACATCTGCTCCTGGCAGCACAAATTTACTTCAAAGAAGATGATGGGCATTGAAGAACCTCCATATGGAGTTTGCTTCAAATGAAGCAAGAAATTGCCCTTGCCTCAACCTTTAACAGTATGCTGTCCAACTTGGACAAGCAGGACACAAAGGAAGACAACTGCTTAACTGCCAAGACAAGGTAGACCAATCCTTCAAAATTCCTATTTCACAGAAAAGTCTGTCAGATATTCTAGGCCCATATGCCAAAGATGAATGTTCCAACATTGCAGAGAAACCTTGGGTGACTATCCAGGCAGCCAGCTGTCTCTCATTTCTATAGTTTTGGAAGTTGCTTGCTCTGCACTTCCTGTTTACTCAGGTAATATTTATCATTCTCAGGTGTCTGATGGTATTAAGACTAGATAGTTATATTCTTACAGTTTTCCTTGTTACCAAATTCAAAAAGGAAACTCACAAAAGAAATGTAAAGTTTATAAAGGCTGAGAGATATAAAGTTTATGTTGTTTATCTAAGAAAATATTTTAAGGTCTAAAAAGATATTTTAAGTTGGTAATAAAAGTTATGGTAGAAAATGGTTTAGGTACAAAACTCTGGACTCACCAAGATAGGATAGATAATAGAGTACTTTCTCCAAAGTTGCCAAATACAAATGGACTGGGCATTGTGAATGTAATTCTTATCGGATAATTGTTCTTATTGTATATAGTTTATTGATGGTAGAGAAAGAGCCTTCTATTGGACTAAAAGGGGGAGATGTTGGGATAATCTTTTTTACACACTGTGTGAAAATTTGTCTCTGTTTAACCTCATGTCGAAAGCACCTTCTGATTAGTTTAATAAAGAGCTGAGCAGCCAATAGCTAGGCAGGAGAGGATAGGCAGGACTTCTGGGCAGAGAAAGGAATTCTGGAAAAGAATCTGAGGTGGGAAATTTGCCAGCCAGACAGAGGAAGTTGGAGGTATGGTACTGAGGAGAGGTGACAAGTCATGTGGTAGAACATAGATTAGTATCAACAGGTTAATTTAAGTTTTAAGAGCTAGTTGGCAACAAGCCTACACTAAGGCCACACTTTCATAATTAATAAAAAGTCTCCGTGTCATCGTTAGAGAGCTAGCAATTTTTTAAAAAGGACCCATTATAATGCTACAAAGAAAACTCAGAGAGCTGAGCTTCAAAGAAGACTATGAGGCAAGAACAACTGCCTGGAAGAAGCAGAAACCAGCAGAGCTACCTAGAAGAGATTTAGACCAGAGTTACCACTCTCCAATCTGTTGAGCTGCCTGCAGGCTGTGCAAAGTGCTCCAGATTCCCAGTTTTTCTGAGCTGTTCCCCATGTTTGGGAGGGCTTTGGTGATGCAGCTGTATTTCAGTCACTTCTGCTCCTGTAAGTAACTCCTTACCCACATTCCTGTAAGCAACCCTGTCTTAGTTAGGGCTTCTACTGCTGTGAAGAGACATCATGACCACTGCAACTCTTATAAAGGAAAACATTTCATTGGGGCTGGCTTATAGCTTCAGAGGTTTAGTCCATTATCATGGTAGAAAGCATAGCAGTGTACAGGCAGACATGTGCTAGAGAAGAAGCTTAGAGTTCTACGTTTTGATTCCCAGGCAGCAGATGGAGACCGTGTGCCACACTGGGTGTAGATTGAGCATATAAGACCTCAAAGCCTGCCTCCACAGTGACATACTTCCACCAACAAGGCCACACCTCCTAATAGTGCCACTCCCTATGGGCCAAGCATGATTCTATGGGGACCATTCCTATTCAAAGCACAACAAACCCCAATAAACTTCATTGGTTCATCAACTTGGACTATTGTGGTATCCATACCCTGGTCTGTCATATTTTACCTATCTGGGGTGAGTAGGTGTGTTCCATAACCTTCCAAAATAATGCCAGCAGCTGGGGACACAGCATTCAAACACATGGACCTGAAAGGGGCATTTTACACCAAAATCTCATACCACCCAATCCTAAAGTTCCTCATGTAGCCATCACCTGCATCTACCTGCATGGCAACCCTAGCTCCATTTCCTTGTGTCTTTCTCCCTCCTTGAAGTTCCTCTCCTCCTGAGCCCTCCAGCTAAGTGGGTCTTAAGTCCATTTAGGTGGCTATTGGCTACCATTGGCTGTGTCTTGCAGGCCCAGTCAATGTTGTAGTTTGTAGGCTTTACAGCTGGGTAAGACTTCTGATTGCTTTTCCCCCTTCCATCTTGCATAACACCATCCCATAATATGAGAGCTAGTCCTCAGGGAAGATCCTTCCCAATCACTGTACATTTCAAAAGAAAAAAGAAAGAGCTTCACAATTTTTAATGATGAGTGATGGAGATTAGAATGACTGAGAACAAAGTATGACAGCACATATGTATGAAAATACCACAATGAAACACATATTACTTTGTATGAGAATCTAAAATTAATTTTAAAAACAAAATTTACTTAAAACATAAATATTTTAGGAGGTGAATTTAACCTGACTTAAAGATTACTCAATGTACAGATGTATCAAATGATTGCATGTTACTTTATTAATACACGCAATTTGTGTGTTCTGGTGTATCAGCTAAAATAATTGAATTTTTAAAGCTTCCCCTTATTCTGGAGAATATTTAGGAACATATGTCCTCATAGATCTTGTTCATATTTTTGCATGTTTGTGATTGAAAAGACATTTTCAGGACAAAATATCAATGTCAGAATATAAGGATTATCTAAAAAAATATACTCATTCAAATTGACTTCGGATTTCTCCCCAAAACACCAATGCCAGAAAATACTAAAGAGATACCAGAAGTCTCTGTGTGTGTGTGTGTGTGTGTGTGTGTGTGTGTGCACGAGTGCGCATGTGTACATGTGTCTATGC